>SNQJ01S0064627.1:45328-72425 GCA_010110895.2 Picea sitchensis
CTCTCTTGCACGCACTGAGCAGACTTATTCCTTGAGGACACTTGCGTGCAAGTGATCCAGGTCATTATACTATTGGATGTTTTGATTATGATTATGAGATATTGTGGATTTGATTATATGTTATTTTTGTTGTTTTTACATCAACAGGTGCTATTGATCAGGTTGTCCTGAGTGTGTAGGACTCTGGACGCTAGAGGATGTTGAGGCATCGATGAAACTCCTTGGACTCTGGATCGAGTCAGGGAGTGGACTGTTCTGTTTTGAATGTTGTTGATGTGGCATATGTACATATGATTAGATATTTTGATGTTGATTGTTATCGCTGACATATTTCATTGATGGATGCAGGCTAATGATAACTTGCCGACCAGACTCACATTTGGAGTAAAGGGGTCGCACAGGACAACTAGAGACGTTGAGGGAGAGGTGTGGTAGCATCCCTGCCACAACCTTCTAGCACTCCCGCCATGGCTCGAATTATAGGTTAACGATTACCTAGTTCGAGAAGACCAACGATGTCATGAGGTCAAACTGTGATAGTCGCTCATGATAATTCTAAGGGGTACGCAATAAGGCATGGTACTTATTCCTTAGAGGCCCTTAGTCTCCCACAAGATCACTCAACGGAGTATTGACTCCATGGGTTTGACGACTACCAAATTCAGTCAAGAGGCGAGTGACACCCTTGGAGCACGTAGTGCATCTTGAAGGGAACGTCGCGCCAATAAAATAGAAAGAGGCGAGTGGAACCCTTGGAGAACGTAGTGTGTCCTTAAGGGCACGTCGTGATTTTAACTATGGTAAGTTAATAAACCCAGTGCCTAGAATGTTGTGCCTCCTTAGGACCTAGTTGGCCTTAAAATGAAGGATGTGATAAGTAAAGTTTAATAACATTTTTTCCCCTTAAGAACTGCCACCAAGCCTAGTGAATTTAAAACCTAGGTCTAAGTAGGACCTCTGAACAAAAAAAAAATAATTAAAACATATAACAAGAAGGGGTAAAGAAAATTTAATCTTTATTAATGGAAGTAAAAAAATTAATGAAGGTTTAGTTATTAAAAAGGGGTAAATGGTTGTTTGTATAAACTTGTTAATTCTGAACTTAGTTAAAAAGGGAGAAACTTAAAGAAAAGGGGGAAACTTAAGGAAAAAGGGGAAACTTAAAGAAAAAGGGGTCTGTCTAACTTAGTAAGGAATCTAGCCTTTGGAACTTTCTATTTATGAACACAACTAGAATTTAAGTAAGGCATAAGTCATTTAAGAATTGTAAGGGAATAATGGGACATCGAGGAGCATTTTTAGGAACGCTTTTAGGTGGGTGAGGGAAATAGGAAAATTTAATTAATTAATAAATTGATTTTATGGTGCAACTAGGGGATCGAGCGACATGTGTACGAGGGAGGTTTTTCCTAATTAAATAAATGAAAATTAAATATAACGAGGTTTTGGGAAACTAATCACTTGAAAACTCTATAAAAATGATGGAGGAGGAGTTACACTGTCGAAATTTTTTCTTGACTGAATTTGTCTTGTTGGAGTTGGGATACCCAGATTGGGTAATGAGTGGTAGCTCGACCTTGCAAGGCGAGATGGGAGTTAGCATTCTCTGGTATTGTGTGCATGGCCCCTTTGCAGCTCGGGGGGCTCAGGGAGAAGAAGAGTACCCCTAGCATTGGCTGGGAGGTATCGGTGAGGTCTCAGCGGTTGGCAAGCGAGATTTGGACAAAGAGCAGGTGCGGGACAACAACTACGGGTTCTCCGCATTCAGATTTGGTACACACGTGTAAATTGCATTGTAATTCAGTCAAATTTTTTGTATATGAATATTATTAATGATGAATAATGTAATGTATTTTGTTTAGAAGTTGTTGCGCTTGTACTGTGTCTCTAGCTTCATTGGAGCTTTAGGGTGATGAAATACGAATTATGGTTTAAGGGAAACAAAGATATGTGTTGTAATGAAATTGGTTAATTCCTTAAGGAAAAGTGAAGCATATTGGCTTAGTCTTAACACATCAATAAATTAGTTGCTCGTTTACGTGTATGTAATCTGTGGATTATCCTATTGTTTGTTTGAATATGAGTTGTATCCTTTAAGTTAGGCAATTTAGAAACAATTGAAAAATCTTCATTTATACACATATTTTGTAGTTGTGAATAGTTTGTAGTGTGTCCACTGTTAAGTTACTGCCCCTCTTTTTCCAGTACACCAGAACCGTGGGATAGACTAATAGGATCTCGATGCCTGCATAAAAATACATTGCCTTTGTGTTGTCTTCCACTGATGTCTACTCTTGACAACCATTAGTAGGTGACAACGTCTTGCGCTTTTGGGATTATGGCATGAATTAAACATTGCCTCACCAGCTCTACAGATTAAGTTTTTATTCATAATTTGGTTTAAAATCACTCTTTGCCACTTTTCAATGCTTCCATTACCTTTTAGAACAAGAGTCCTTGTAGCTGGAAATTTCCTTGTCTGATCTTCTATTGCTAGGTACGTTGAAAACATTTCATTGATTCCGTCTCTTATAATCGTTGAGCACCGAATCCCATCCTGGCCTGCGATTCTTTCAAACCTTTAATGTGATTTGATGGGAGGTATTTAGTTTTTCCTTTTGGAGTTGTCCGATCATTTCACGGCCAGAGAGAGCATCAGATCCCATCTTTGCCTAGGTTTCCTTTAAAATATCTTTGAAAATGCGAATTTCGATGGAATGTGTAACATATTCCCTTCTGGAGTTATTATTGTAATGTGTCGTGGCTAGTGTCTTCACAACAAACGAGTGAAGGGGATTTAATTCTGTGTACTGTGTTTTTTAATTTCTGTTTGGTATTATCGCCTAGATAGTTTAACAATATGAGTCTTGTTGTCTCCCGACGACATAGTTGTTTCCTCAGTGAATCGGTCACTGCCCTCATTGTCCTTCCACCTGAAATTTGCAGAGTTCGATTGCATTCCTTTATCCCTGGGGCAGTAACGATGCTTAGAGCCATGATATTTAATGTCATTGACGTTGGAAAAATAATGTAAGGTTGGACATAGACTCTTTTCCCTATTGCGTTGTTTTAACAATAGTTGAGATTGAGGTACAACACTATCACTTCTTGAAGAGCAAAGCAATCGGTAAAATTTTACTTCCCATAGGAATAATATAATTTGTTCCCAACAATAATATTCTAGCTAGGCTTTACTTTTCGATGGCAACAATAATCTTCTGATTTCGGTGGGAACCCTTTCTTAAATGCAGAAAATGCACCCTGTCTCATCTGAAAGTTGATGTGGCAACATATAAACAACTAATCGTAAAATTTTTCAATAAAGCCTTTATTGGCTTGAGTTGTAAGCTATCCTGCCTTACGAGTAACAATTAACTGAAACTGGTTTATTTCACTTAGGCACTGGTGGAATGGAAACAAAATTGAAATCTGTGTTGGTTGCTTTTAATAATTGATTGTTAGAACAGTGCCATATAATTGCAGTGATTTTTAAATGTTTTAGAAAAACCCCTAATACACAAGTGAATAGATAATGATTGCAGATAATAAATAAATGTTCTAATAATATTCAATCTCATTTTAGTTTTCAAGAAAAATTTATAAGGTTGCCTAACTTTCCTAAATTTTCAAGAACCCTTTTTAAACCTTTGAATATTATTTATTATTTTTTAAGAGAGAAGTGATTTCTTATATTTTGATTTATTATGATTTGGAGCTGCATTTTCTTTAAATATTCTGAATTTTTTTATTTGAGTGGGGAGTGGGAAGTATCACCCTCTATTGCATCAAAGAGATGATAAGATGAATTTCGTTTTATAGAGTGGATGATTGATTAATTATAATGTTTACTTAAATAACAATTTTTAGCTTAATCGATGGAATCAAATAGATAATATGGACCCGGGAATTGGAATTTACCATCGAACTAAAACCGGGAACTGAACCTATAGAAATAATGCCTTATTGGATGTGGAGCTCAGAGTTACAGAAGTTGAAAATGCAACTGTAGGAGTTGTTGGACCTAGGAGTTATACATCCAAGTGTGTCACCATGGGGTGAGCTTGTTATCTTCATACATAAGAAGGATGGGGCGTGGAGACTCTGCAATGACTATCATCAATTGAACAAGGCAACAATCAAGAATCAATATCCATTGCCAAGGATTGATGATCTGTTTGATCGGATGAAAGGCGTGACAACATTTTCAAAGATCAACTTGAGATTAGGGTATCACCAGTTACGGATCAAGGAGGAAAACATACTTAATACCTCCTTTAAGATGAGGTTTGGACATTATGAGTTTACTTTTTTATCGTTTGGACTAATGAATTCCCTAGGGGTATTTATGATTTTGATGAACGGGGTGTTTCACGAATACTTAGACAATTTCATCCAAGTATTCATTGACGATATTCTAATTTACTCTCGGATGATGGAGGACCATGCTTAGCACTTACACATGGTACTACAGTGTCTACAAGAGAAAAAATAGTTTGAGAAGCTGTCAAAATGCTCGTTTTATCAATTGAAGATTCACTACTTAGGGAATGTCGTCTCTGACGAAGGTATCGTTTTGGATCCAACAAAGGTCGAGGATACTATGGAATGTCCTGCATCGACAAATGTCCTAGAAGTGCATAGCTTCATGGGTTTATTGGGATACGATGGACGATTCATTGAGGGTTTTTCGAAGATAGAAAATCTGATCACAAAATTGTAGAAGAAGAAAAAGAAGTTTGTTTGGACCAAAAAATGCACGAAGGCATTTCGGAGGCTCAAGGAGATGTTGACGAAAAATATGATACTAAAGGTCCCTGACATGGACACAAAATTCTTGGTATGCACTAACACATCCAAAGAAGGCTTAGGCAGAGTCTCGATGCAATATGATCGAGTGATGCATGAGAAGAACTATGTGATGCACGATTTGGATTTGTTAAACGGAAGTTGTCAACAAGTGTTTGGAAACATATCTGAGGTGTTTTTCATTTGAAAAAGAACATCAGTGGGCTCAATGGTTACCCCTAACCGAATGGTGGTACAACACTTCCTACCATACAGCTACTCACATGACTCCTTTTGAAGCGGTATATGGACAAAATCCACCTTCAGTTCTCTCATACTTACCATGTACCTCGAAGGTCCAGGCGGTTGACCAAACACTTACAGTTTGAGAGGATATTCTTCATACCCTTAAAGAGAACTTGGTCATAGCACAGAATTGCATGAAGCAACAAGCAGATAAAGGTCCATCTGAACGTCAATTTGTAGAAGGGGATCAGGTGTTTCTGCGACTACAACCATACAAGAAAACTTTCCACAAGGCCGAGCATTGTCAGAAGCTAGGACCCAAATTTTATGGTACTTATACAGTTCTCAAGTGTGTGGGACAAGTCGCATATTAGTTAGCTCTGCCTAGTCAGTCAAACTACATCTTATTTTTCATGTTTCATGCTTAAAGAAGGTGATTGGAACTAGGTGCCAAATTCAAACCAACCTTCCAGAGTTCGTTGAAGAAGGATCCATTTGGCTACAACCAGAAGCAGTTTTGGACCAGCGTGAGCATCACCTGCGTCACAGAACCATAAAGGAAGTTCTAGTCCAGTGGAAAGATACGACTCCAGTAGATGCCACTTGGGAACTAGCTACCATTCTGCAGCAGTTTCCACATCTCAAGCCTTGAGGACAAGGCTATTTTTAAGGGGGTAGACATGTTAGGGTCCTAACCCGCACATAGGTAGATCAATATATTTGGATGTAATAAATATCAATATTAATAAGGCCTTTTAATAAAATAGAATAAGGCGAATGTAAGAAGACCTAATAGAATCTTCCGCTTCTAGAAGGATCTTCCTCTAGATGGTTCTCTTGATAGACATAATTAGTATAAATAAGGGTCAAGGGTATGAAAACCCTAGCTTGGAGATTATTGTAATAGAGCGCTGCTCAACTGGAAGTTGCCCCCTCGAAGAGGCCCGTGAACATTGATTTATGAATCAAAGTGCTATTTATGTTGTTGTTCTTATATCATTACTATGTTATTGTGAATATTATGCTGGTTATATTACTGTTATTCTGCCATTTCTAGCATTTTATTTATGTTCTGCATATTTATTATATCTGGTATGTTGCAAGTGGTATCAGAGAACTTTCCTTGGAAGAAATTGTGGGAATTTTTTTCAGGGTAGAGACATATTCTGGAATCTTTAAGCCACAGAGATCTGTCATTACACACATAAACCCGCAGTTGAGGGATTCATACATGTAGGAAATACAGGTGGTACGTAAGCGCACATCTGTTGGCCACCCTTGTAACCCCTGTTGCTACCCCTTCGAGTGGTAGTGCATCAGACAACACCTATGTATGGATCAACCTAGATTTCCTAAATCCCTCTTTAGATAAACCTATCGGCCACCAGACTGTTATAGTATCACCGAGAACAACACTCGGAAAGATACTCTCTAGTACCTGGGTAGTCGGGTAGTATGACTAAGAGTATGGTCTATCCTCCTTAGTTAGTGCCCTAAGATATTGGGCCGAGTACTACTATTGGACCCCGCACATATATCATAGAGCTATAGCACAGGGAAAACCCTTGTCTGTAGAACCCTTGAATACCTAACCCTTGGGGGACAAAAACATAAACAAATTAAAACAAACCAGATCTATTGTCGTGCAACGGTGTTCGGGTTACCAAGTAAATACACATTTCTTTCTGGTTAAGAATTTGGGGATTTCATCACTGCAGTGTTCCTTAGACTGGAGTATAACTCTGCAGGTGTTAAAAAAAAAAAAAATAGAAAATTTTCGGTAAAATTTTTAACCCCGCCCGCCCCTTTTTGGTTCACCCATCCTCATGGACCATACCCATAGCCAAGATCTGGAAACTCACTTACACACCTTGCAATTTGGTTTCCTTGAGCCCAAAAAGAAGTGAAACAACTCAGTGCCACTGTTGCCTCCATCTATTCATCCATCAATACAACCATAAATACAACCATGCAGTCCTCAATGGAGGAAGTCAAACAAGAACTGACCACCCAACTCGAATCTGTCTTTGCATCACTTTGCACCAAACTGAAGATCCCTATAGATGACCCTTTCTCTGAAGCACCTCCAAAGACCGAAGGTGAACATTCCTCCCATTCCCATACCTTTCATCCCCATCACTTTCAACATGACCTACGCCTTCCGCGGGTGGATGTGACCAAATTTCATGGCTTGGACCCCACTGGTTGGGTCACCCAAATGGAACATTATTTCACTTTATATGGCATAACAGATGACTTGGCCAAACTCTGGTATGGTGTTCTCCATCTATATCAAGAATGTTGGCAATTGTGGCAATGGAGAAAAACTTCCCGTCAAGGGTATATTACTTGGACCCAATTTGTGACTGAGCTTTATGAACGCTTTGACATGGAAACCAACCATTTGGGCCCTTTGAAAAAGTTGAAACAATCCAGAAAAATAGAATACTTCATAGCTGCCTTTGAGCGCCTGGATTTTCGAACAGAGGGCAGGACTGATGCTTTCTTTTGAGAGGGTTTTATTAGTGGCCTCAAGGAGGAGATTTGGGCCAACGTCCTCATCGCTCGACCCTCGAGTTGGGTGGAGGATACTAAAAGAGCTAAAGAAGCACAACAAGTTGTATCCTCTCAAAACCAAAAACCTTCCTTTATCCCTTTCCCTAAACCCGTCACTCCCACTATTCCCCCCGCCCCATTAAAGATTCAAAAATTGACCAAGGCTAAAATGGTTGAACGCCAACTCAAAGGAATTTGTTATAATTGTGATGAAAAATATTTCTCGGGCCACAAGTGTAAATAAAAAAAGCTTTTTATGGCCATCTCTGAGGATATTTCGGAAGAGGATGTTGAAACTCCCCTTGTGTCTGAGTCACCTGGAATCACTGACATAACCCCTCCCTCAGACCCTCCCGAAGTAGAACCCATCATTTCCCTCAATGCTCTCACTGACTTCTCTTCTCCCCAAACCCTCAAGTTAATCAGTTACATCAAGCATCAGAAGGTCATCATTCTAGTTGATAGTGGAAGCACCCATAATTTTATTCATCGCCACATTTCCCAAGAAACTCATTTCTACATCCATGTTGTCAACAATTTCCAAATCATGATTGCCAATGGTGGTTCCATGAAATGTGGAGGGCGCTGTGAAAATGTGCGTCTCCAAATCAGTGAATACCACCTAAAATCCCATATGTTTGTTATTGACATGGGTGGTTGTGACATTGTGCTGGGTGCAGACTGGCTAAGAACTTTGGGTCCCATTCTCATGGATTTTAAGGCATTAACCATGCAATTTGACTAGCAAGGCCACCAATATAAATTCAAAGGCATCACTGTTGGTTCACCTGAGTTCATTAGTTCCCATCTCATGGTAAAGATGCTCAAAAAGGGTCATTCTGGTGTCATTTCCCAACTCGATGCCATACAAGCAACAGAGACACCCTCGGTGCTGCATGACCTCCAAGCCCTCCTTTGTAAACATCAAAAGGTATTTAGCACTCCCCAAGTACTCCCTCCTTCCCATGGTGTTCATGATCACTCCATTCCCCTTGTATCCGCAAGCTTTCCTCCCAATATCCGTCCCTATTGCCACCCCTTTTCACAAAAAAATGAAATTGACAAAATGGTCCAGGAGCTCCTTAATGCAAGCATTATCTTCCCTAGTAGGATCCCTTACTCTTCTCTTGTAGTCATGGTCCTGAAGAAAGAAGGTTCTTGGAGAATGTGTCCTGACTTCCATGCCCTCAACAAACTGGCCATTCAAGAAAAATTTCCCATTCCTGTCATTGATGACCTCTTGGATGAATTGAGTGGCACCCAATTCTTTACTAAACTTGATCTTCGCTTGGGCTATCACCAGATACATATGAAAGAGGCATACATTCCCAAGACGACCTTTCGCACTCATGAGGGCCACTATGAGTTTTTGGTCATGCCCTTTGGCTTGTGTAATGCCACTTCCACCTTCCAAAGCCTCATGAATCATGTCTTCTGTCCCTTTATCCATCAGTTTTTCTTAGTTTTCTTTGATGATATCCTCATATATAGAAAAACCTGGACAAACAATCTTACTCGTGTGGATCAAGTTCTCCATCTACTCTCTCAGCACCAACTTTTCCTGAAACAATCTAAATGTGCTTTTGGTGCCTCAGAAGTAGAGTACTTGGGTCATTTGGTTGGAAAGGATGGTGTCAGGGTGGATCCAAGAAAGATTGAAGCTATGCAAGACTGGCTGCACCCAAAGACTCTCAAAATCTTGCGTGGATTTCTGGGCTTAACAAGGTATTATCGCAAGTTTGTTAAGAACTACAAAAAGATTGCAGCACCTCTCACTGCTCTCCTCAAAAAGAACTCTTTCACTTGGACTTCAGCTGCTGCTCAAGCTTTTCAAACCTTGAAGATGACCATGTGCACCACTCTGATTCTAGCCCTTCCTGATTTCACAAAGACCTTTGTGTTGGAATGTGATGCTTCAGGGAAAGGAATCGACATTGTCCTTATGCAAGAGGGTCGACCTTTGGCCTTCGCCAGCAAGAAACTATCTGAAAGGAATCTAGGCAAACCCATTTATGAAAAGGAAATGTTGGCTATTATGCATGCCATTGATATATGGTGCTCTTATCTCTTGGGGCAACGATTCCAAATGAAGACCGACCATCAAAGCCTCAAGTACTTTATGGAACAACGCATTTCCTACTAGGAGCAACAAAAATGGGTGACTAAGATCTTTGGATATGATTATGAGATCATTTACAAGAAGGGAAAAGACAATGTAGTGGCAGATGCACTGGCCTGAAAATATGAAGAAGAAGGATCCCTTTTTTCTCTTTCCTTCATTGTACCCGATTGGCTCCAAGCTGTGCGCTAGGAATGGTTTCAAAATCCCAAAAGTTTGCATTTGATCCAAAAATTGCAAACCAAGGCTCCGGCTCCCCCAGGGTACTCTTGGCTCCAGGATGAGCTTCAATACAAAGGCCATTTGTATTTAAGTAAACAATCAAAGCTTAAATCCACTGTACTTTCTGAGCTTCATGCTACACCCACAATGGGGCACTCAGGGTTCACCAAAACATATGACAGGGTCAAACATTCTTTTTTCTGGGATGATATGAAATAGGACATTCGTAATTTTATCGTTGAATGTGATGTGTTTCAACGCAACAATGGAGAAACAGTCAAATCTCCGGACACACTACAGCAGCTTACGATTCCACCTGCTATTTGGAAGGATATCTCTATGGATTTTATTATCGGCTTACCCAAATCGGGGAATAAATCAGTCATAATGGTGGTTGTGGATCAGCTTTCCAAGTATGCTCATTTCTATGCTCTTCAACACCCATTTACTGCATCCACGATGGCTCAAATTTTCATGGACCAGATCTTCAAGCTTCATGGCATGCCACACTCTATTGTTTCTGATCATGACCCAACTTTCACAAGCAATTTTTGGCAAGAACTATTTAAGCTACAGGGCACCCAATTGCATCTCAACAAAGCTTATCATCCCCAGGCTGATGGTCAAACGAAAGTTGTCAACAAGTGTTTGGAAACATATCTGAGGTGTTTTGCATCTGAAAAACAACATCAGTGGGCTCAATGGTTACCCCTAGCCGAATGGTGGTACAACACTTCCTACCATACAACTACTCACATGACTCCTTTTGAAGCGGTATATGGACAAAATCCACCTTCAGTTCTCTCATACTTACCAGGTACCTCGAAGGTCCAGACGGTTGACCAAACACATACAGTTTGAGAGGATATTCTTCATACCCTTAAAGATAACTTGGTCATAGCACAGAATCGCATGAAGCAACAAGCAGATAAAGGTTGCTCCGAACGTCAATTTGCAGAAGGGGATCAGGTGTTTCTGCGACTGAAACCATACAAGCAAACTTTCCTCAAGGCCGAGCATTGTCAGAAGCTAGCACCCAAATTTTATGGTCCTTACACAGTTCTCAAGCATGTGGGACAAGTCGCATATCAGTTAGCTCTTCCCAGTCAGTCGAACTACATCCTATTTTTCATGTTTCACGCTTAAAGAAGGTGATTGAAACTAGGTGCCAAATTCAAACCAACCTTCCAGAGTTCATTGAAGAAGGATCCATTTGGCTACAACCAGAAGCAGTTTTGGACCAGCGTGAGCATCGCCTGTGTCAGAGAACCATCAAGGAAGTTCTAGTGCAGTGGAAATATACGATTCCAGTAGATGCCACTTGGGAACTAGCTACCATTCTGCAGCAGTTTCCACATCTTAAGCCTTGAGGACAAGGTTGTTTTTAAGGGGGAAGACATGTTAGGGTCCTAACCCGTACATAGGTAGATCAATATATTTGGATGTAATAAAGGTCAATATTAATAAGGCCTTTTAATAAAATAGAATAAGGCGAATGTAAGAAGACCTAATAGAAGCTTCTGCTTCTAGAAGGATCTTCCTTTAGATGCTTCTCTTGATAGACATAATTAGTATAAATAAGGGTCGAGGGTATGAAAACCCTAGATTGGATATTATTGTACTAGAGCACTTCTCGACTGGAGGTTGCCCCCTCGAAGAGGCCTATGAACATTGATTTCCGAATCAAAGTGCTATTTCTGTTGTTGTTCTTATATCATTACTATGTTATTGTGAAGATTATGTTGGTTATATTACTATTATTCTGCCATTTCTAGCATTTTATTTCTATTCTGCATATTTATTATATCTGGTATCTTGCAAGTGGTATCAAAGCACATTCCTTGGAAGAAATTGTGGGAATTTTTTTCAGGGTAGAGACATATTCTGGCGTCTTTAAGCCACAGAGATCTGTCTTTACACACATAAACCCGTAGTTGAGGGATTCATATATGTAGGAAATACAGGTGGTACTTAAGCCCACATTTGTTGGCCACCCTTGTAACCCCTATTGGTACCCCTTCAAGTGGTAGCGCATCAGACAACACCTATGTATGGATCAGCCTAGATTTCCTAAATCCCTCTTTAGATAAACCTATCGGCTGCTAGACTGCTATAGTATCACCGAGAACAACACTCAAAAATATACTCTCTAGTACCTGGGTAGTCGGGTAGTACGACTAAGGGTACGGTCTATCCTACTTAGTGCGTTGAGATATTTGGCCGAGTACTACTATTGGACCTCGCACATATATCATAGAGCTATAGAACAGGGCAAACCCTTGTCTATAGAACCCTTGAATACCTAACCCTTGGGGGACAAAAACATAAAAGAATTAAAACAAACCAAATCTATTGTCGTGCAACGGTGTTCGGGTTACCAAGTAAATACACATTTCTTTCTGGTTAAACATTTGGGGATTTCATCACTGCAGTATTCTTTAGACCGGAGTATAACTCTACAGGTGTTAAAAAAAAAAAGGTCTAGAAATTTTTCGGCAAACATTTTATCCTCGCCCGCCCCTTTTCGGTTCACCCATCCTCGTGGCCCATACCCGTAGCCAAGATCTGGAAACTCACTTCAACACCTTGCAATCTAGTTTCCTCGAGACCCAAAAAGAAGTGAAACAACTTAGTGCTACTGTTGCCTCCATCGATTCATCCATCAACACAACCATAAATACAACCATGCAGTCCTCAATGGAGGAAGTCAAACAAGAACTGACCACCCAACTCGAATCTGTATTTGCATCACTTTGCACCAAACTGAAGATCCCTATAAATGACCCTTTCTCTGAAGCACCTCCAAAGACCGAAGGTGAACATTCCTCCCATTCCCATACCTCTCAACCCCATCACTTTCAATGTGACCTACGCCTTCCGCGGGTGGATGTGACCAAATTTCATGGCTTGGACCCCACTGGTTGGGTCACCCAAATGGAAAATTA
This sequence comes from Picea sitchensis, assembly GCA_010110895.2. Taxonomy (NCBI): domain Eukaryota; kingdom Viridiplantae; phylum Streptophyta; class Pinopsida; order Pinales; family Pinaceae; genus Picea; species Picea sitchensis. The sequence continues at coordinate 58,202 of SNQJ01S0064627.1, forward strand.
TTTCACTTTATACGGCATAACAGATGACTTGGCCAAACTCCTGTATGGTGTTCTCCATCTAGATCAAGAATGTTGGCAATTGTGGCAATGGAGAAAAACTTCCCGTCAAGGGTATATTACTTGGACCCAATTTGTGACTGAGCTTTATGAACGCTTTGACACAGAAACCAACCATTTGGGTCGTTTGACAAAGTTGAAACAATCCAGAACAATAGAATACTTCATAGCTGCCTTTGAGTGCCTGGATTTTCGAATAGAGGGCATGACTGATGCTTTCTTTCGAGAGTGTTTTGTCAGTGGCCTCAAGGAGGAGATTCGGGCCCGTGTCCTCATTGCTTGACCCTCGAGTTGGGTGGAGGCTACTAAAAGAGCTAAAGAATCACAACAAGTTGTATCCTCTCAAAATCGAAAACCTTCCTTTATCCCTCACCCTAAACCTGTCACTCCCACTACTCCCCTCTCCCCATTAAAGATCCAAAAATTGACCAGGGTTGAAATGGATGAACGCCAACTCAAAGCCCTTTGTTATAATTGTGATGACAAATATTTCTCGGGCCACAAGTGTAAAGAACAAAATCTTTTTATGGCCATCTCTAAGGATATTTCAGAAGAGGATGTTGAAACTCCCCTTGTGTCTGAGTCACCTGAAATCACTAACATAACCTCTCCCTCAAACCCTCCCGAAGTAGAACCCAACATTTCCCTCAATGCTCTCACTGGCTTCTTTGCTCCGCAAACCCTCAAGTTAATCGGTTACATCAAGCATCAAAAGGTCATCATTCTGGTTGATAGTGGAAGCACCCATAATTTTATTCATCGTCGCATTTCCCAAGAAAGTCATTGCTACATCCGTGTTGTCAACAATTTCGAAATAATGATTGCTAATGGTGGTTCCATGAAATGTGCAGGGCGTTGTGAAAATGTGCGTCTCCAAATCAGTGACTATCACCTAAAATCCCATATGTTTGCTATCTACATGGGTGTCATTTCCCAACTCCATGCCATAGAAGCAACAGAGACACCCTCGGTGCCGCATGAATTCCAAGCCCTCCTTTATAAATATCAAATGTTATTTTCCACTCCCCAAGGACTCCCTCCTTCCTGCGGTGTTCATGATCACTCCATTCCCCTTGTACCCATAATCCTTCCTCCCAATATCCATCCCTATCGCCACCCCTTTTCCCAAAAAAATTAAATTGAGAAAATGGTCTGGGAACTTCTTATAGGTGGGACACATACAAGATAAATATGGTATAAACCAACTCGGTGACAAGGTGGGAAAACTTAACTACTGGAAAAGGCTGAGCTTGGGATAACCCTTTCACTCTAGCATGCAGACAATGATTCTCTACCACAGGCCTAGTACTAATACATTAACCTGTTGGTGTTCGAATTATTGACTAAGATACAATTTATCAAAATAAAACATGCATGCAATAAACGATGGGAAGAAAAATAGTTTCCTTAACTCTAATCATCAGTCACATACTAACACAGTGATTTATTTTGATCATTAAAGACAATAACTATAAAACATTGAATCGGATAACTTATCAACAAATTTAGAAGCTCTTACTCATTGCAACATCCATTCATTAAATAGAATCAGAAATAATTCCTCTTCAAATCCATTCACACACGCTTTTGATGAAAAACACAAACTTGTCTCTCGTCCTAAACATGACTTCTCAATTAAGGAAGCTCAGAAATAGTTCTTTACAAATAAAAAATGAGGGTCTTTGCAACAACCATCGACCCTTTACTAACAGATTGATCCTCCTATTTATAACATACTATTAACTAAAATAACTATTAAAGTGTATCTAAGTAAAACAAAACTTTCCACATGGTGATTTCTTCTGTTAGTCTTCGAAGAGTCATCAAATTATCTCACTTGAGTGGATGGCTCTACTTATACTCCGACCACTTGATGAAGTGATCCTCACATGTATTAGCATACGAGAATCTATGTTGTTCCATTAGGGCCGAAATGATCTCTCTTATATCTATTGCCCATGCCCAATACTTGAATGTTCTAGCACTTGACTGCTGCAACATAGCCCAAGATTTTATGGGGTGCTCAATGAATTGTTGCACCTATCTTGGCGCCATGTCTTCCACCTTTTCTATTATTGCAGCCCATGATGAGTCTTGTTAGGTATGTGATTTGACTATGTTGCGCAAGTTGAAAAAGTCATTGGGTGTGTTGTATTCGAGGAGGCCAATGTCTCTCATGGCCTGATTGATATTGGTCCATCTTTTCTGACACTTGGTCCATTTCTCTTCAACATCCTGATGAGGTTCTTGAGCCATTTTTACACAATACTCGACTGATTTCCTTATGAGGTAGATGTTTCTTTCCCTTAGCACCCGAATTTCATGCTCTTCAGCGTCTTGGCCCTGTTGCATTGCACTGATATAATCAATCCTTTACACAGATTGATGTGATTTCTCATACCACCTCTCCATATCCTTGCACGTCGCCAATGCCATGAGGGTGTCTTCTTGAAGCTTTACTATCCTTGCAATGAATAGGTGTCGTTCATTTGCAAATTTGTTGTAGGCCTCCTCTAATTCGCTTTTCAGGAACATCGTGTCCTATGTGGTGTCCAGGTAATATTTCGCCAAGTGGTGAAAATGTTCCAATTCCTTCATAGCAACACCCATCTCCTCTTCATCCCTTTTCTCTCTGTCTAGGGTGGCATCTTTGATTTCCATCCCTGTGTCGATAAGTTCGGATGTCTTGGCATGCTCTACGTTGATCAGTTTTTCCTCCATGGTGATGAGGATGGAGCAATCTAGAGTGATCATACTCTTCTTGGTGGTTCTCTATATGATAGATTTCCTTCTCTAGTCATAAGCAATGGCATGAATGTCAGCTACTTCATCCATAGGTTCAGGGATTTATTGATCTCCCTAGGTGAGCATATTTCCTAGGCTCCTGATGGTATATATTTGTTCAATAATGGGTTCTTGAACTTCCTCCATGTGTTTCGAAGTTATGGATTCTATTTTTTTCTCATTGGGAATTTGAGTACCAATTGAAATTGAGGCATCAGGGGTAGGCTCAATACTTACTTGATAATCGACCTTTGAGACGTCGATTTCCTGCTGTGTAGCTTCTTCTTTTTGTTCTCCCAAACTTAGCTCGTCCTTCAGATTATCCACTTGGGTCTTCGGTGCATCAGGCAGCTGAGTGTCTAAGACAGTTTCGACCTCTTTTTATTTCTGTGGAAGGCCCTAAATTTGAGCATCGGAAGCTGGGGAAGATGCTTTTTCTGGCTCCTTTTCCTCTGTGATCCGCGTAGGAGTCACGAGGGATACCTCCAAAGTTTCTTCATCATCATAGATATTTATCAATTCGCAGAGGGGGTTTGGTGCACTAGTTCTCCCTGATGTTCCAACTATCTTTAGTTGAGCTGAAACATACCCCGTTGATCCGGCTTGTGGCATTGTAATTTTAGGGTTGTCTAACCCAGCGATTTCATTAATTTCTATTATTTCAGGGCTGCTTGGGCCTGCCTGGATTTCATATGGGTTGTCAGCAAGGGTCCCTATCATTCCTATGAGGTCTGGGTCATCTTGCAGTTGATTAATTACTCGCTATGCATGTTCTATAATGAGAAATCCACTTGCCTGTGTTTCTTGTGTCATAGGGAATCATCTATCCTGCACCGAGGCTATTGGGGGAGCCTGTGTTGCTTCTGCCACTCTGATTTATCCTCTGGCTCTATGGGCCTCTTGAGCCAATTACTCTATGTTCGTCACATGTTCATCTAGTCTCATGGCCCTGAACCTGGTCATTTTGGGGTCGACCATCCTCGCTACCACCTCGTCCTAGTCCTGATCATTTTTCGTGGGAATACAACCAACAAGACGATACTTGTGAAGTGTGTTGCAAGACCAGGCCCTTTGGATCATGCTTGGGGAATTCTCCTGTTTGGATCCTGCACTCAATTTAACTCAACCCTTCTTGTTTGGCTTGAGCTATGTCTTTAACCAAGTATAAACCTACATGGAAACCATAGGGAATGAATTCCTGCTTCTTGTCCTTGACTAGGGTGGCATTATAGCCTTACAGGATGGTGTGGTAGCATATTTCTCCTACTACAAGCCAGTTCAGGACATGAGATGGAAAGAGATGTGGTGATATGATGGCCTCGAACACCCTGATGTAGGTGTCGTGCTCGTCCAAGTACCAGTGCCCTACCTTGGAAATCATATTATTTTTCACGACTGATAGTCTCGGGCATTCCTTCTTAAAAATAATGAAGTAAATACGTGTGATGAATTCATCACAGATGAGGGAGTAAGACTTCTTGTACCTATTCCCCCATAGAATGTTGAAATAGACATGGACCAGGAGCTCTGTGACATGCAAACTCAGATTTATGCCGACAAAAATGTTTCTGGCGCACATGACATCAAGAAAATATGAAGCCATGTAGAAAACGGGTATCTCTCCCTCCTTTGTCTTCTGATCTTATTGTATACATATGCTCAGTTGTTTAGAAATTATGTCTCCCTAGTTGAAATTTATCCTGGAGATAGCCACTACGTAAGCTAAGGGAATCCATGCCTCTGAAAATCTGGAGCAATCCTTTTCTTCATCTAATCAGCAGATGAGAGCCATCAAATAGATGTATGGATCCTTTAAATTTGTCGTTCAGTACCAGTCAATGCTTTGGTTGGTGTATTTCTTGTCCTCCCTCCACCATGAGGCCATCATCTATATGGTGTCATGGTGCTCGTAGAACTTCACGACAAAATATGTGTTTAGTCGCTCCTCAGGGTCTCTAATCTTGTAATACCTATGGACTTCCACCAGTAAGAACACTCTGACACAACCACCATTGTCATCGTTGACCAAACACTTTTGTGTGTCTGTGTGTTCGATGAGCCACTTCAGGACTTCAATACAGGGAAAAACAAGATTTCTTGTCGCAACCATATGCAGGTATGACCTTCGGATGTTAGGGAACACTTTGTCATTGAGCACTCTAAGATCTGGATCACTGTGTGGTATATATTCTAGGTATTCCGCCAGGTTGATGTTGTTAAAGAGTTCTCCCCAATGCGAGAGTTCCATCTTGGATCTTGTGCTTGCCTCTATATCTACAAAGGTCAGAGGCTGGATGAAATCCTTCTTCATCGATGTTTTGATGATAGGCTATGGTCTTGACCTATATTCCAATTGTTTTGCAACCCCTGGAGAGGATCCTTTGCCTACCTTTAGTTATTTCATCTTTGGTGCCCTCAACGATCATCTGGTTTTTGTATTTCTTAGCGACATTGTTCCTACAACTCAAAACAAATTTTTTTAGAGACTGTGTAAACAACAAAACCAGCTAAAAATATATATGAAATGTAACCATGTAAAATCCACAGACTTGGATACATACCTGTAAAGCTTGCTAAACCTTGTTATTTTGATACTCATGGGATCTCTGCAATTTTCAAATTACTCGTCTTAATTATTTGGATGCCCTGAATCTCCTTGAGCGTAGAATGATTTTTCGTTTACAACGGATCAAGAGGATTTAAACCAGGGAACAAATTACTGTGTCATATTAGCCATTCAATTCAGGTGATGAGTGAAATTTAAATAGAACTTCCACCGAATCTCTACAAATTAAATTCATCGTGGGTTGATGGCGGAGGCATGGGGGTGATGCGGTCTATCGGTGATTTTAAATGGCTCCTTTGATTGGTGCATGAGGTAGAAAATAATGCAGGATTTGGTATTAATTAGCCCCTTAAATGCTCAAAATCTGATCGTATCTAACGCTAAAATGTCCCATCGTGTCTCTCTCTCGATGGGTGGATCGGGAATCGAGGATGTGTTATGAACGTTTTTGTTGATTTCCTTCACAAAAGCTCCGATGCTGGTCACTCTAAATGCTGTCATGGAAAGGTTGAATTGAAAGTGTGACTTTGGACCTAGGGAACCAAGAATGATTCAGGGTAAAACTAGACCGTACGGTTCTCTAATCTGGAAAAGACACATGGCGTTGAAGATCGATGACCTAATTTGCATGTATTTATCGGATTCAGAACTTTCCTTAAGTTAGTTGTTTTAAAATAAACCTTATCTCGTCAATGTTGAAATCATATCTAGGGTCAATGATTGGTAATAAACCTATCTAGTTCTTTATTCAGATTAGCTTCCTCGAAAAATTCCCGACATTGAAGATGCATCGGGGGTCGACAATTAGGAATATCTTTTAGCACAGTCAGAATGTTTGTTGCGATCCTTTTAGGTTTTCCATGATTCTGATAAGCACATTGGGTATTGGCTATCAACGATATATTTATTTCTTTGTTAACATCTATTCCCCTCATCTTTTACCGATGCTGAAGGGGAATCGACTATTGGTGATATCCTTATGCAAGATTTTGATGCAAACAAAAACTTCCTTTTGCCAATGCCAATGGGGATCGATGCTCAGTGACTGAGGTTTCTCGAGTGGTTCTTTTCCATCTTTGAACTCCTTCCAACGCTGAATTTGAGCATGTCGGGTGAAGTGTTTTTGTTGTTGATTCTTTATTTAGGCTTTAAGCGTTTTTAAGTCATGGGATTTCATCAATTCAAACAACCTGAATAACTAATGAGAGTCAAGATAATAAGAAAAGACAAAAATAGTTTTCAAAATGAAGTCAAATAGGACAGTGCAAAGATCAAGTGGTACCCAAAAAGTTAAAAAATTACATAGGATTTTTAGGGTGTGTTGAGTGCTCAACAAATGACGACTTACTGGGAGAAAGCATAATCTATGTTCCTACCTTAGGCTTGACTGCTGCAAAAGTTGGTCAAGAACTTAACTAGTTTTTATGAGAGCCTCTTGTATCATTGCATTTGAAAATCCCTGGTTGGTGCGTTTGGGCCTTCCTGTGGGGTTTTCAACATTTATTCCACCTTCGTTTCCTGCAACCCTGACCCAATCCCCCTTTGACAAGATTCTAGTAAAGCATTCACTAGCACTAGGATATTTAGTTACCCTTATTCAATTGCTATGGTGTTGCTCTGCTACCAACGAGCATCCATAGCCTCGGTGGAGTCACCCCGATGTCACGGACCTTGTTCTACTACTAGCTAGTGTCCATAGCCTCGACAGAGTTATCTTCATACCCTCACCTACTGTGCGCTCATTTGATATAGTTTATTTTTTTATTTTGACAGAATTCCATGAGCGAGTGGGAGAGGAGGACGACTGTTGTTTTCAAAATGAGATGGTTAAGGTGAAACTTTCTAGCTCTATCTCTGAGGTACATGTAGTCCTTTCCATCTTACCATCTTTCCATTAATGTTTTACCAGACCAACAGGCATATGCTTCATCACTTTTCCAAGGTTCTTCATCTATGCAGGTTAGATAAAGAACCCCTTAAAACAACCGCAGGTCCCTTAGCGCTTATTGTGTTGTATGTGAGTGATTAGTGAGGAACAAAGTTCATCATAGCGCATGAATTAAGGTCAACCATTTTCTTTCTAAATTTTTTTTTCAAAAGTGCATAAGTACAAAAGACAAAACCAAAAATAAAATTTCGCAATCGACGTATCTAAAATATACATCATGAAAACATAAACACAATTTTTTTTTTTTTTTTTTTATGGAAATATTGTTTTCGGGCTTGGCCATTCACCAGGATGGCGTTAGGTTCCCCCCTCAGATTCTGCAGTCGATACGCTCCTGCCCCAATCTTCTCAGCCACCTGGATAGCTCTGAGGCATAGATTTTGAAACTTAGAATGTTTTCATTTAGGCTCATTTGCTCTATCCCACTTTAGGACTAAGTATCCAACTTCAAAATTCTTCGCTTTGGCCTTATGATTATCAAACCACCTTTTAACTATATTTTGATGAGCTATGAACTTTGATTTAAATTTCTCCCTTTCTTCTTCCAACATGAGGAGGGTATCAACTCTTTATTGTATGACTGATGAGGGTTTTCCTCTTGAATCATGAGCAAGTTGAAGAGATGGGAGATATGGCATGTTTGGGAGAATGGATTCAAGTATGTATAACAGAAAGTATGGGGAATTCCCTATAGCTTACTTGGGTGTAACTCTATCGACCCATAAAGCATTATGAATTGAACTATGCCAATTCCTTTGGTTGTCTGCAACTATTTTCTTCAATATCCTCACTAGGTTCTTATTAGTTGATTCTTCCACATTGTTCCCCTTTGTATAGAAGTTCACAGAGTATCTGGTTATGATTCCTTTGTCTGGAGAAAAATTTGTTAATAAGGCAGAAGAAAAGTAAGCTTCATTATAAAAAACAAGGATGGAAGGAACACCGAACCTTGTGATCAGTTGTTGTTCTATGAATTGGATCACCACCTTTTTATTTACATGGGTTAGAGGGATGGCCTCTGCCCATTTCTTGAAATAATCTATGGTGGTTAGTATGTATCTATGTTGTTTTTAAGAGCTTGGTGTAATCTGTCCTATGATATCTAACCCCCGTTTATCGAATGGCCTGGAAATGGCCATCGGTTGGAGTGGGACAACTTCTCTCTTCTCCCTCCCCACTCTTATTTGGAAAGTTTTACAGTTTCTAGCGTATATGTGAGTTCCCCTAAACAAATTAGGACAATAATAGCTAGCTCTCAGTATCTTATGAGTAGTGGTGCCTCCTACGAAATTTCCACCTCCAGGACCATCATGGATATCCTTTAGAACTTTGTTTGCATCATCACGTTCGAGACATCATAAAAGTGCCCCATCATAATTAACACGGAAGAGCACCGAATTTATGAGGAGATATTGTGCATATTTTAACTTGAGGGCTCTCCTTTCCCTAGCGATTAAGTTTTCTGGGCAAGTCCCATTATGTATAAGTTAAGTCATTTTCTCGTACCAAGACCATTTCCCTGGGGAGACGTATTAATCCTCACCACACCATAATGCCAATTTATTCTCCCTCCCAGGGTATTCATTTACTTGGTCCTGGGCTTCAACTTCCAGTTTGAATAGCCCTTGTCCTTTATCCGGTTTAGCATGTTTTATATCTAGATCAAATTCTTGGACCATTGCCATCCAATATCCTCTTCTTTCCCCCATCTCATGTTGAGTGAATAGGGATCAGACTCTAGGGTGAGGCACTATGACTTTGGTATGGTTCTTAAGGATGTAAGATATAAAGTGTTTCACTGCCTTGTATACCGCATAATCCTACTTGTCTATAGCAGGGTAATTTAGTTCTCCCCCTTGGATATTAGTGCTCATGAATGATATCGAGGCCTCATTGCTATCATCATCCTTATGAGTCAATACTGCAGCTAGTGACTGGTCGGAGGCAAAAGTGGAGAGAAATAAATCTTTGCTGAAATCAGGACTTCGTAACACTCGAGCTTGATATATTGTAGTCTTAATATTTTTGAAATCCCTCTTTCATTCATCATCCCACTTAAATTCAACATTTTTACGAATCACTTTTTGTAAGGATTTGATAGTTTCAGCAAAATCGGGGGTGAATTTCCTCACAAAATTGATTTTCCCAAAGAATGATTGCATAGCCTTTTTGTTGTGAGGTAATGGAAGTTGAGATATGTCCTTAATCCTTTCTAGGTCTATGCAAATCCCTGCTTGGGATATAATATGGCCTAACATCTTACCTTCCTTGACACCGAAAATAGTTTTCTTAGGTTTTAAGGATATACCATATTTCCTACACCTTTCGAAAATCTGGGTTAAATGTTGGATGTGATTTTCTCTGTTCTTTGAATACACAATTACGTCATACAAATAAACCACTACACATTTATTGATTAGTCCCCGAAATGCTACGTCCATGTCCCTTTGGAAGGTTTCTCCTGCATTGATTAACCCAAAGGGCATGCATTTATAAGTGAAGGTTCCCCACTTGGTTTAGAAGTTAGTTTTCAAGTGGTCTTCTTTTGGAACTAGAACCTGGTTGTAACTTGAGAAACCATCCAATAGGGAGAAAATCTCAGAGCCAGACACGGTCTGCAAGAGTTTCTCCATTGGTAGGACTGGGTAGTTGTCCTTTTCTGAAGCTCTGTTGAGGTTTTTGAAATCTATGCATAGGTATATCTCCCCAGAATTTTTCCTTATAGTAACCAAATTTTCTACCCATGCAGAGTGTCTAACTTGGAAAATAATCTTGGAATCTAGTAGTTTCTTTAAATCCTGGCACATGAGAGGCTCCAGGGATGGGTGGTACTTCCATAGCTTCTATTGGAAGGGTTTTACTTCAGGATTTAACATGATAGTGTGTTGAATGATAAAAGTATCATATGTTTTTAGATCTCAGTAGGACCATGCAAAAAAATATTGATATTGTTTGAAAAGTTTGAGATAGGCCTTCCTTTCCCCTTTAGATATTGTTCTGCTGAGATTTATATTTTTTGGGTTTTCATGGGTTCCTAAATTGATAGTTTCGTGTATGGGACAAGAACTCTCCGTTTTGCATTCTTTGACCCTTTAAATATTTCCCTTAGGTAAAAAAGGTTTTCTAAATTGGCTATTCCATTCAGTATCATGCGAGACCTTGATTTTTCAATCGGTTGATCTATTTGAGGATCAGTTTCTGTTGATTGTTCCTGGAATACTTCATCGTCAATAGCTAATTCTTTAAAATTATTATGATTGGTCAAAAATTTTATGATCTGTTCATCTCCTTCAAATACCTTCGAATTATAAATATTGTTGTGCACCAACGATTTGTCGAGTAGCTCCAAAGTGAACAGAGAGGCTTCATAATCTTCTAGAGGTGATAGCCTTGAGGCAGCGATGGCCATAGAATCAGAAATAATTTTCTTTGTTCTGGGGATCGTTGTCATGTTAAAGGATTAAAAATGCTCTATTAGCCTGTGCACTTTTTGTTGGTAATTCCTCAGGTGTGGAGAGTTTCAATGTATAGTGTTCCTTACTTGTCTAGTGATGATTTCATAATCTCTTAAAACCTTTAATTATTTAACGTTCAATTATATGGATTTCTTTAGCCCTTGTACTAGAGCTTCATACTCAGTGGTAGTGTTTGTGCATTCNTGATTGTTCCTGGAATACTTCATCGTCAATAGCTAATTCTTTAAAATTATTATGATTGGTCAAAAATTTTATGATCTGTTCATCTCCTTCAAATACCTTCGAATTATAAATATTGTTGTGCACCAACGATTTGTCGAGTAGCTCCAAAGTGAACAGAGAGGCTTCATAATCTTCTAGAGGTGATAGCCTTGAGGCAGCGATGGCCATAGAATCAGAAATAATTTTCTTTGTTCTGGGGATCGTTGTCATGTTAAAGGATTAAAAATGCTCTATTAGCCTGTGCACTTTTTGTTGGTAATTCCTCAGGTGTGGAGAGTTTCAATGTATAGTGTTCCTTACTTGTCTAGTGATGATTTCATAATCTCTTAAAACCTTTAATTATTTAACGTTCAATTATATGGATTTCTTTAGCCCTTGTACTAGAGCTTCATACTCAGTGGTAGTGTTTGTGCATTCAAACTCTAGTCTACAGGACAAAAAATGTCATTTACCTTTTGGATCAATGAGGATGTACCCTTCCCCTAAACCTTCTTGCGATTTGTATCCATCAAAGTATAATGTCCAAACTTGTGGGAAAAACCTATCAGTTTCCTCTTTCTTGTCACTTTCCTCTTCTCCTCCTGTTTGTTCCGTGATTTCTGACGCAGGTTCTTGACATAAGAGGATTTCATCTGCCACCGTTGGCATTTTCTCTTGAAAAATCATTTCAGAGTTTTGAGTAACAGGGACATCATATGAGAGGGGGGAGAAATTCCTGAAATCAGAGTCACGGGAATAATTTCCTAGCATGGGGAAATCTATCGATGAGGGTTCATTGAGGGTTTCTAAGTCAGTGAAAGTATGTTTTAGATATATTTCCCTATCGATCTTGATCATATTTGTGTGTCCCTTTAATGGCAGCCAAAGGTGAGCCTAATCTGTACTAAATTATCCATTTAACTTCTCAGATCAATCTCGACTTAATAACAATTCATAGGCTTCTGGAATATCTACTACAATGATGCCAATTACTTGCACAAATTTAGGGTGTGTTGCTATTCTGATCATTACATCTTTGAGTTCTCCCATGACCTTTACTAGGGTTTTGCTTAGTTGTATTACCTGTTTATCTCTTTTGAGAGGGACTGCGTTTAATTTTTTGCAAATAGATAATGCCATAACATTGGAGGATGATAATGAGTCAACCAAACGATTATGGAGGTTTTTGTTCAAGAATTCAAATGTCAAAAGGAACGGTGGGACAAATTTTTTTTCCTCCTTATCTTTACAGAAAGCGTTCATAATTGGATTATTTCCTAGATCTGTGGCAATTATATTTCCTCGTTGGTTGGTTCTTGTTGTGGGATTTTCTACCAACTTCAATGCTTGTAATAGAAAGTCCTTGTGTTGAGGGATTCCACATATGTCCATGAGCAATATGTTTTCCTTCAACTTTTTCAAGTCTTCTACTATGTTTTAGTCTAGCTTGGGCAATTCTCGTGTATGGATGTTTATAGGGTTTCTTCAGGGAGAAAAATGTGCTTTCGGGTGATCGGGAGTTGGTCTTCCTCCCGAATTTTGGGAATTAGTAAGATCATTTGAGACAGGTTGACCCCTCCTTCATTTTTTCAAAACCAAGACTTCTGTGGGTGGTTCTGGAACCTCAAACTAATCATTGGAGGGCATTGGTAGGTCAAGATCCCATATTAGCATGGTTGTTTCTTCCGGTGGATCAAATTCTTCTTGATCAACAGTATTGATAATTGATCCGCTTGATTGTTCAGTTAGGGAAACTTCATCTAGAAACCGGTTGGCCATAAAATTCGTGGCATGCACCCATTATAGCCAGTCTATTTTAGAGTGTTTCTCTTGGTGATAAGTACAAAAAGAGTCGGAAGTTACATTTTATAGATCGATTTTTAAGTTGGATGGGGGAGGTTCAATCTCTTTGAATGGTGGATTCCTTTTGAAAAAAGGTTTATAGGGCCTCTGGCCTTGGTTTCCCTCCCCTGCACTTATTTTCATGTCTATGATCTCATTTGACAACTTCTTGACCATGCATTGTAGGTATTCTATGTCGCCACTTCCCTTTTCAGGACCTTGTTCTGTTTGTTTCCCTAGGGGTATAGTCAACAATAGTCCCCTACTAGGAGGAGGTTAAACTTATTTATTGACTAATGAGACCTAGCCTTCTTTACATCTCTTCATTTGAAATTCTATCATTTTGGATTCTTCAAAATTTTCGGCTACAGTTTCTTTGGCAAACCTCTTAACAAACATGGAGATAGAAGCTGGGAGAGCGTTAACATATACTTCAATTTGAAAATCCTGAGTGGGATTAACTTCATGTTGGATTTTGTTCAAGATACTTGTGAATCTTTGATTTAAGTCTTTGACCTTCTCATTTTAACTCATGGTGGCAATGAAAAACTCAACCATCAAATATCCTGTAGTGGTTTCTTCTGCAAATTTATCTAAAAGATCCTTTTGAAACTCTGTTCAACTAGTTATGGATCCTACAGGTAAGTTAAAATACCATGTGGAGGCTGAGTTATCAAAAGTATAGTGGGAAATCTCGCATACTACGTCTTCATGTTGGACATTCATCAACCTGATAGCTCGTATAAATTATTTGATATGGTCTTCAGGAAATCTTGAGGTTTCAGGGTCAAATTTAGGGAGTAACTTCTCTAGATGTCGGGGAAGGTTATGTACTCATCCAGGGATGGCCAAAGAATCTCTGGCCAACAAAGTTTTATTATTATTAGGTCATTTTCCCCTTTCTTCATCATGCTCATTGTTATCTTCCATGTCTTCAGATCGTTCTGAGTTAACCCCTTCCTCTTTAGAAATGTCATCGGGCTCAGACTAGTTTTCGGCCACTGTTTCGGGGATTATATTAAGAGGATGCTCGATTTCAGTGAGGGTGAAGTCTATTATGTCTTCTACTATGTGCCAAAAACCCTGGTCGGGGGACTTGACCACTGGTTTTCTTATTTGTTTTCTTCGAGGAATTAACAGAGCTAAGGGAAGTGCACTGATCTGTCGGGCGTAAGCTCTTATGATTCTTCTGAATTGGTTCAATTCCTTATGAGGAAGAGTGTAAGGTATATCAGGGAACAATTGTTATTCCTCGTGCTGGGGTGAGTTACTCATTTCAGGAGTACTCAGGGTGTGTGGGCTATCTTGGGAATGACTAGCCATGCATATGGGTTGTTTTGAATCTATAGG
>SNQJ01S0064628.1:40707-51649 GCA_010110895.2 Picea sitchensis
TATAACAAGCTATGCCTCCTATCCCTCTACGGTGGGATTTTTTGTTCCATGCCGACCACAAGAAAAATACTCCCATGTTAGGTACCTTAGACTCCTCATGCTTATTAATATATTATTACTATATATATAGTAATAATAACCTAAAACCTATAATCTCAAAACTAAACGAAATACGCCCTATCCCATCCTCATCTTAGAAACAAGCCTCTCCCCCATTGAGATCATGGCTATCACTAGATACCTAATGTATAAGAACAACTTAAACAACATGGAAGACAAGAGGCTTCCTAAAATTGCTTCAACATCAAGTCATAACCACCATCGACTCAAGTGATGATGGCATAAAGATACCCGGTCTTGGCTAAACTATTGGGGAATCATGGAAGCCACCATTTTGTAGAATAAAGATACTATTAAAAAAAACGTCAAATCAAAATTTAAGGAGAACATGTGGTGTGATAAAGTGATGCAGGAGCATTGCTTCGCCTTAGCAACACGCCAACATTCCAACACATCAACACGCATTTAAGAAGGGGAGAGGCACCAACCCTCTAATTTTTCCCTCGAATTAAAAAAATTTAATGTAATTAAGTGAAATTAAATGTTGTAAGGCTTGGACAGAGCCGAGTTGATGACTTTGTACATGCAGTAGTTAGGCTCACCTTTAATGGCCAGTTGTAGGCTGATATAGATCCTATTCGGACTAGATGTTCATTCAATGTAATCTACCTTAGTAGATAAGTGTTGTGATGGTGATTAAACACCACTAGAGTAGTTGTAGGGAAAGGCTCGTTGAACCCCTTTTGTATAAATGTTTGTAACGTATGCCTAGAAAAGGTTTTGGTTGTTGAAAAGAGATAGAAAATCATTGTAAGTGATGCAGGAGCATCGTCAACAAGTGCATGTGGCAGGACAACTCAACACCTGAGAGCCAATTCAGAGTCTCGAACACTATCCAATACTGCAAATATTTTGAAGATGATAGAAAACAATAAAAGGAAAGATCACGTGCGTGGAGAAAGAACGAACATGCGTGACCTGGGAGTTAACCCTAGTCTCGATGCAACCACAATTAGTTAGTAGTTAGTTTGTTTTCTTTTGTATAAAGAGAGGTTTTGTACGCCCTAAAGAAGGGTTACGATAGTTGCGAGAAAATAGGAATTTCAGAGAAGTGATTGTTGTTTGAATTTTACTGTAACCATTTTCTTGATTTTGAATGAAGATAATAGAGAAAAAATGATCTAATGTGTGAAGCTGTTGCTGTTTGTAATTTCCTTGTTATTGTGTTTGTTCAAGAATACATGAATCTTGTTACAGGTGTGTATATCTTTGAAATGTCTACATAAAATTTAAATCGCCTTTCCTCGTGACCCGGTGTAAGGTGTGCACACTGTCCACAAGGAGTGCATTGACCGAGTCTATCTCGACTCATAAGCTCAGGGGGAATAGCATAAGGTTTCTTTACAATAAGTGTAAAGCGACTACCACAAGGTGTGCATAGTCGTTGCAGGAACTCAAATCTTGTGTAAAGATCTATTGCAAAGAGTGCACAGGTCTGGAATTTGATGAAGAGTTGAACCGACTCTGTAAATAAGTCAAAGGAAAAGAACAGAGGAATGTCAGGAAGGTGGGAAATAATTATTTTCAAAAATCTTTGGATATGAGTTTGATGAAATTCTCGGAAAAGCAAGAAGTTCTTAGGAGATCGAAATCTTTGAGGAGATCAAGCTTAGGAGGGATAAAAATTTCCAAGAAGTGCGAACGATATCCAAGAAATGGACTTGTAGGAAGGATAAAGGTCAAAGCCTTTAAATCTTTCAAAAACCTTCTAAGTTAGAAGAAAGCCTTTAAATCAACATCTAGACAACGAGGAGTGAGCGCAAAGGAAAAGATCTACATCGTCTGATCTAAGCGCAAAGAAAATGTCTCAGTCGTTTGATCTAAGTGCCAGAGAAAATATTTTAGTCAATTGATTAGAGCGCAAGGAAAGGATCGTAGTTGTACGATCAAGGTAAAGTGCACTAATGATAAACCTTTGAAAGTGTACAGGAGAATCAGATTTACGAAGTTCTGAAATCATTGGAACCGTCCATCATCAAGGGGGACACGTGGTGAGAGATCAACATTTTGGTGAATCATGACTTAGAGTAGTCAAAGATAGAGTTTTAAGAACTCGCAAATCATGAAATCACGATTTGATCTGAACTGTTGGATCGAGGAGAGATCTATACCGTTGATTGTCCAAGGAGATATCAGGAGAAGGGAGGTGAGCAGTCCTCCAACTTCACGAAACGCGAAATCCCGATATGCAAAAAAGAGATCAGGACCATTGGATCGCAGGGATTGTGGACCATTGATTTGGCAAGTGGAACTCGCAAGTTCGGGTTTCGGGAGGATTATTAAGTGAAATTTGCGAGATGCAAAGTCACGAAATGTGAAATCGTGAAGCGCTCAAAATATTTTCCCACAGTCATAACGAAGGGTCACATCAGTGAAGGGGAATAGAGGAGCTAGCACGTGCTAGGATCTTGTCGAGATTTTGGAATTCGGGAGAGTTGGGGTGACTCACATGCAAAGACCCGATACGCGAAGTCGTAACGCACCTTTCGATTAGGCGACTCATCACAACCTTGGTCACAGAAAGATAGGAGCTTAACCAGGAGAGCTAGTGCCTAAATACGCTGAAGCTTTAAAAGTGTTAAGGAGAAGCCCACAGGTTCCATATAACTTGTGCCTTAAGAAGAAGGGGGCTTACTCAGTTGATTGAAGGTTATTGAGGGGCCAAAGATTTATTCAGATTCGGTTTCTTGATTGATCCTAGAATGAGAGGTCGCGCAACCCTTAGGAGAGAAGGGGGGTCTGCATCAAGTGGTATCAGAGATGATTTTCGTCTGTAGATTTCAGGCGAAGGAGATAAAGGAGACAAAAGAAATCGAATTTGTACTGTGTGTGTGAGAGACAGTCAACACAATGACACCAAGAAGATGAGGGGAGCCACCTTTAGCCAATCGTGTTGTAGAAAGAGAGATGTGAGAACTTTGTGAAAGGATGGAAGTGATGGAAGCAACACACAGAAGAGCACCTGAAACTAGAGACATTAGTGATGCAAAGAGTGAAGAGATAGAAGCCAAAGAAGCTGCAAGGGAACATGTTTCCAAAGAACGCATGCTGAGAGAAGTTGTTATATTGGGAGCTAGAGCCAAGATAGAGGCCCCAATGTATGAAGGCAATTTGGATGTTGAAGAGCTACTAGATTGGATAAGGTCCATGGATAAATATTTTGATTATGAGGATGTCGATGGGGAGAAAAGGGTGAGACATGCTGTCACCAAGATTAAAGTACATGCAACACTGTGGTGGGATGAACTGTAGGCTAAGAGGCGAAGTAGAGGCAAACAAAAGATAAATAATTGGGACAAAATGGTAGCCAATCTGAAGGCTAAATTCATGCCCAAATATTATCATATCAATCTGTTCAGGAATCTGTAGAACTTGAGACAGAAGGGTATGGAAGACAAAGAATACACAGAGGATTTCTACAAGCTGAACATCATAGCTGGACAAAGAGATAGGGATGAAGAAAACGTTTCGAGGTATATAAATGGCCTGAGGTATGAAATCGAGGATGATCTCATCATGATGTCGGTAACGATAGTGGAGGATGCTTATCAGTTTGTGCTGAAGGCAGAAGAGAAGTTGGCCAGAAAACAAAGCCAATGAGGTAGATGTAAAATCTCAACCCCGAACAAATGTAAGGGAGTTTCCCATGACAAGGGGCATAATTCCAAAGACGAGGTTGAAACTCCACACAATCACTTGGAAAGAGAAGGAAGTTCCTGAGGAAGACAAGGTGGTGGAAGAAACTCTTATAGAGGAAGAGACAGAGGAGGAATAAGGTGTTATTCCTGAGGAAAGACAGGTCACATGTCTTGGGAATGCCCCAAGAAAAAGAAATAAGGAGGAGAAGCTCACATTTCAGAAGCACAAAGAGGGAATGTTGAAGAAAAAGGAGGAGAGGATGGAACATCCCTAATGATGAGAAAGGTTCTCTTGAAACCAGAGGCAAAAGTTTAAAATCCATTACAGAGGAACAGTCTATTCAGGACAACTTGCAAGACTAAACATAGAGTATGCAAGGTGATAATTGACAGTGGGAGCACTGATAACTTAGTATCCTAGAAGATGGTGGAGAAATTGGAGCTTTAGACAACTACACACCCAGAGACATATAAAGTCTTATGGTTGCAGAAAGGACACCAGGTAATGGTTACTAAACAATGCTTGGTTGAATTTAAGATAGGAGGATATAGAGATGAAATTATGTGTGATGTAATTCCCATGGATGTATGCCATATTTTGTTGGGAAGACCATGACAGTTTGATAGGAATTTCATTCATGATGGTAGGAAGAATACATACACCTTGGAGAAGAATGGTAGAGCACACATGTTGCTGCCAATAGAGGAGAAGAAAGTGAAAGAGGAAGCCAACACAAGAATACTTCTCATGAGTAGGAAGGAATTCCTGAAGGAAGTTAAGAAAGAACAGGAGATACAGTTTGTTGTGGTGAGGAAACCCATAGTTATCCTTACTAGTATTTTGATGGATGATTTACCTGAAGAAGTTCAGGAATTGTTGGATAATTTTGCTGACATAGTGGTGGATGAGCTACCTACCTCATTTCCACCCATCATAAGTATTAGCCATCATATCAATTTGATACCAGGAGAAATTCTACCAAACAAACCAACATACAGACTAACACCTCGAGAGAATGAGGAGGTAAAGAACCAAGTCCAAGAATTGTTAGACAAGGGTTTGGTCAGAGAGAGATTGAGACCATGCGCAGTACCAACTGTGTTAAGTCCAAAGAAAGGTGGAGGATTGAGAATGTGTACAGTCTCAAGAGCCATCAACAATATCACTATCAGGTATAGATTCCCTTTTCCAGGAATAGATGATTTGATGGACTGTTTAAGTGTTGGAAATTTATTTTCTAAGATAGATTTGAAAAGTGGATATCACTAGATCGGAATGAGAGAAGGTGATGAGTGGAAGACAACCTTTAAAGAAAATGAGGGTTTGTATGAGTGGTTTGTTATGCCATTTGGCTTAACCAATGCCCCGAGTACTTTTGTGAGGTTGATGAATGGAATACTAAAAGATTTCATTGGAAAGTTCGTGGTTGTGTATCTAGATGATATACTAATCTTTAGCAAGACTAAAGAGGAACATTTGAGGCACCTGGCACTAGTGATGAGGAGACTACAACAAGAGAAGTTGTTGATAAACCTGAAGAAGTCCTCTTTTATGAAGACCAAACTCACCAAGGAGTATGTTTGAGGTAAGAAGATTTCATGGATTAGCAAGTTTCTATTGGAATTTCATCAGATATTTCAGTGGAATTTGTGCACCAATGATGTATACAGTGAAGAAGAGGCACAATTATTTTAAATGGACAGAGGAGGCTGAGAAGAGCTTCAATATACTAAAGGAGAAAATAACAAAGTGACCAATTCTGGTCTTTCCAAATTTTGAGAAGACATTTTAGGTAAGATATGATGCGAGTGGTGTTGCAATCGAAGGAGTTTTGAGCCAGGACAATAGACTTGTTTCTTACTTCAACGAGAATCTGAATGAGACTAAGAGAAAATACTCCACCTATGACAAGGGGTTTTACGCCATAATTCAAGCCTTGAAGAAATGGAGACACTACCTTGTCCCACAATAATTTGTCTTGTATAGCGATAACCAAGCTTTACAATTCATAACTAGACAGGAAAAATTGAATCAGAGGCATGCGAAGTGCATTGAGTTTATGTAGAATTTTACTTTTGTCATAAAACATATTGTTGGGAATGCTAACAAAGTTGTTGATGCATTGAGCAGGAGATGTTTGATTCTACAGGAATTTCAGGTAAAGACCTTAAGGTTTGAACACCTTGAGGAAATGTACAGTGATGATCCAGATTTCAAGGAATCATACGAAGCATGCACGAATATTGTGCTAAGAGATAGAAGCTAGTGGATAGAGTATATGCTTTAAGAGGGATTGTTGTTCAAGGGAAATCAGTTGTGCATGCCAAAATTCTCAATGAGGGATAACCTTTTGAAGGAAAAACATAATGGAGGATTGGCTGGACATTTCAACCATGATAATACATTTGCACAGTTGAGAAGTTCATACTATTGGCCAGGTGTGAGAACATATGTGATAAAATTCATGAACATATGTAGAATCTGCCAACATGCAAAAGTTAAAAGATAGAACATTGGATTGTATCAACCATTGCCCATACCAAAGAGGCGTTGGGATGTAATAAGCATGGATTTTGTGTTGGGACTACCAAGAACGCAAAGAGGATGAAATTCCATATTTGTGGTGGTGGATAGATTTTCAAAGATGGAACACTTTATCCCATGCCAGAAGACCAGTGATGTAACACATGTTGAAAATATGTTCTTTAAGGAAGTTGTGAGACTTCACAGCCTACCCAAAAACATTGTCTCAGACAAAGACACGAAATTTGTTGGTCATTTTTCGAGAACACTGTGGAAGAAGTTAGGGATAGATTTTTCCTTCAGTTCAGCCTATCACCCTCAGACATATGGACAGACTGAGGTGGTAAACATAAGTTTGGGAAACTTATTGAGGAGTCTGGTCACCAAGCACCATAATCAGTGGGATCAGATTCTGCCACAAGCATATTTTGCATACAACGACTCACCAAATAGGAGCACTGGTAAGAGCCTGTTCCATATATTGTATGGAATGAAACTCAGGGGAGTATATGAGTTGAGAGACTTGCAACAGAGCGAGATTAGAAGCACTGGACCAGAAGATTTTGCTGCAAAAATGCAGAAGCTCCATAGCCAGATCAAAGGGCAGCTACAAAATTCTAGCCAAGAGTACAAATGCAGAGCTGATCAACATCATAGAGAACTTCAATTTGAAGTAGGAGATCAGGTTCTAGCACATATCAGGAAGGAAAGGTTCCCTAGGGGGACATATAACAAGCTAAAGATAAATAAAATAGGACTGTGTAATATCTTGAGGAAGTTTGATGCAAATGCCTACGAGATTGAGCTTCCAGATGATGTGGGCATATCGCCCATATTCAACGTTTCATACCTGTATTCTTACAGGAAGGATGACATAGAGGGATCAACAGATCAAGAGAATATTCAATGGGAGAAACAAATGACTATAGCATAAAAACAACAGATGGAAAAGATCATTTATCAGAGGATTGGTAAGAAGACCCGAAGGAAGACCTATTTTGAGTATTTGGTCAAGTGGAAGGGACATCCAATAGAAGATGCTAGTTGGGAGAGTGAAGCTAATATCCAGAAGCATGGAAAGTCGGTGCAGGAGCTCATGGACAAGAGTCCATGAATTTTTTCCCAGGGGAGTATGATGTAGGAGCATCGTTAGCAAGTACACGTGGCAGGACAACTCAGTGCCTGAGAGACAATCCAAAGTCTCGAATGCTAGCCAGTACTGCAAATATTTTGAAGCTAATAGAAAACAATAAAAGAAAAGATCACGCACGTGGAGACAGAACGAGGACGCGTGAATTGAGAGTTAACCCTAGTCTCTATGTAACCACAATTAGGTAGCAGTTAGTTTGTTTTATTTTGTATAAAGAGAGGTTTTGTATGCCCTAAAGAAGGGTTACGAAAGTTGCGAGCAAGTAGGAATTTCAGAGAAGTGATTGTTGTTTGAATTTTACTGTAACGATTTTCTTGATTTTGAATGAAGATAACACAGGAAAATTGATGCAATGTGTGAAGTTGTAGCTATTTGTAATTTCATTGTTATTGTGTTTGTTCAAGAATACATGAATCTTGTTACAGGTGTGTATATCTTTGAAATGCCTGCATAAAATTTTAATCGCCTTTCCTCGTGAGCTAGTGCAAGGTGTGAACACTGTCTGCAAGGAGTGCATTGACCGAGTCTGTCTCGACTTGTAAGCTTAGGAGGAAGAACACAAGGTTTCTTTACAATAAGTCTAAAGAGACTTTCGCAAGGTGTGCACAGTCGTCGCAAGAACTCAAATCTTGTGTAAAGATCTGTTGCAAAGAGTGCACATGTATGGAATTAGATGAAGAGTCGAACCGATTCCGTAAAGAAGTCGAAGGAAAAGAACAGAGGAATTCCAGGAAGGCGGGAAAGAATTCTTTTCAAGAATCTTTGGATCTGAGTTTGACGAAATTCCCAGAAAAGCAAGAAGTTCTTGGGAGATCAAAATCTTTGAGGAGATCAAGGTTAGGAGGGATATCACTTTCCAAGAAGTGTGAATGAGATCCAAGAAATGGATTCACGGGAAGGATAAAGGTCAAAGCCTTTAAATCTTTCAAAAACCTTCTAAGTTAGAAGAAATCATAGGCTCAGGGGAAAGATATAGACTGGGACCATCTGATCAGTGTCTAGACAACAAGGATTGAGTGCAAAGGAAAATATATTCGTCATTCGATCTAATTGCAAAGTAAATATCTTTGTCATGAGCCTGTAGTGTATCATGGCTACCTTTTTCATGAGCCTGTAGTGTATCATGGCTACCTTGTGGTCTCTGGTTTTCAATCTTTGTCAATTCGTCGACCCTATGTTTCTCCCAACCATATGGCACAAAGAGGGTGTGCCATCTCCAAGGAGAAGTTCTCTCAGCTAGTGCAAGATGTCGAAGACCTCTGGGATTTGGCACATGCATTGCAAATTAAACTAGGTATTCTCTTTTCCCAAGTAATTTCCATTCTCGAAATATTCATCCAGTACCATTAGTTGCTCCAACACTTACAGGATGAATGTGGAGCAATTTGAAGTCAGTTGGAAGACCTCGTAGCTCACCCACACTGGATCCAGGATTCCTCTCTCGAGATCAATTTCAAACTTCATGACTTGAACTCTATAATTTCAGGGCCAGGAATGGATGATGATGGTATGAAGGTTCATCTCCCTCCTGGTTAATCATGAATGTCATGCTTCTTTTGATTTTGTTTCAGGGTTTTTATGAAGGCTTATACTGTAAAGAATTTTGATGTAGGTTTTGTTTCTAAACATTTGCAATTTCTAGTTTTAATTAGGCACAACAATCCAATGAAGGCCTATGAGAGCTTGTTTTTTTGTAAGAATTCCCTTATTTTATAATCGCATTACATTAATTAATACAATATCTTTCAATAAAAGAGAAAAAAATCAGTTTACTTTGAACTTTTGACTTTATTTTAAAAGGGGTAGAGATTATTATGAATATGACAACAAAATTGTAAATGTTTCTCGATTTTGTTGAGACATTGTCTTCTAATCTTTTTGTCTTCATGAGACATTAACTCTCTTGATGTTTCTCAACAAAACCTCTATCCATAACCAAATATATGCTAAGAACATTTTGGTATTTAAAGAAACTAAATCAAAGTAAAACTAACCTTCACGTCGTTTAATGCTGACCCTAGAAAATGGAGTAAGCTAACGACGCTACCATTTGGGATTCCGACCAACGTCGAATGTCCCATCTCTGGCGAAGGTATCTATCGGCTCCGTTAATGTCATGGGGTGGGTCACTTCATATTTCGTTTCTGTTTAGGTTGTTTGTGGATGGTATGGGGTCAGCATGACCATGCAGTGTGCTGCATCCGTCTGTCACTGCATACCATGCATGCATCCTCCATCCAGCAGGACGATGTGAGCCACCAAATCTCCGTTGAGTTGTTGGTGAGAGTTAAGGTACATAATGGCCACACTTACCTGCTCAGACCTCTCATAAAATTCAATCGCCATCGTGGTGTAGTTAAAATTTTGAAATTTGAAATTTAAAATTTAAACTAGCGCGCTTCAGGGAAAGAATTGGAGGATTCCGACAATCTCAAAGCGTTCTATAGGAAAGGCCACGCTCTGGTCGGGCTAAGGCAGTATGCGGAGGCAACATGCGAATGTCTGGAGAAAGCAGTGGCATGCAAATGCATTTTATTTTGCATCCCTTGCAGAAATGGCCGAAGTTGAAGGGTGTAATTCCGAGCAGAGATAGAAGAAGAGGAGAGTGGTGGTGGCAGTGGACGAGAGCGAAGAAAGCATGCACGCCTTGTCTTGCGTTCTCCAATATCTCTTACTCCACGACTCCAAGGAAGACCACGTTATTTTGTTGCATGCTCAGTCGCCCCTAGGGTTTATGCCGCAGTCGATGGTACAGGTCGTATAAATAGTTATTCTGGGGAATCTTGTCTTTATAGATTTTCATTTTCGGTATTTGACCATGATGTGTCATGATTGGATAAACAACTTACGTCTTCTCGTCTGATATTATGGAGTCCCTGGAGAAGAAATAGAGGGAAAACACAGAAATCATATTGGAGAAGGCAAGAGCCATCTGCAGCGAGTAAAATGTATGGATTCTTGCTAGACTAGTTTCGATACTGATAAGAGATTTTTTATTTTTTTTATTTTATAGAATTTAAGTTTTAATTATTGTTATAAATGTTCAGATATGCTTTGAGACGAAGGTGGAGACTGAAGATGCCAGAGATATTATATGTGAACAAGTTGAGAAGCTTCAAGCAGACATTCTGGTGATGGGAAGCCATGGATACGACACCATAAAAAGGTATGTATACACCTATCCTTTCTGTGCATGGTATTGTTGAATTGCTAATTCTTGTGTATCGTTCAGTCTGTAACTGAGGTTTGTTGAATTTTGTAGAACTTTTTTGGGAAATGTGAGCGATTATTGTGTCCTCCATGCCAAGTGTCTTGTGGTGATTGTGAAGCTCCTAAAGGACTGAGATAGAGATACAGTAGCTGGTCAACTATGCCGAGGGTTCAAGGTTTAAAAGGATAAATCATATTACTAGTGCGTGTTCAGATTACATATACCACAAGAGTTTTGAGCAGTGTGTCAAGGGAAAAGGATTTGTGGGTAGAATTCCAATTATTTTGAAGTTGGGAAAG
>SNQJ01S0064629.1:0-14989 GCA_010110895.2 Picea sitchensis
CAAAAGAGAAGCAGTCAGAGAAATGCCTCAGATCATGAAACCAACCAACACTTTATGCAAGAATTGTCAACAAGGGAAGCAAACAAAGACCAGGTTCAAATCAAAATACTATTCAACAACAATACCACTGGAAATTGTGCATACTGATCTAGTTGGACCAACTACAACAAAGGGATTAAAAGGTGAGAGATACTTTATGTTATTAGTTGATGATTATACAAAAATGACTGTAGTTTGATTTCTTAAGAACATGTCAGAAGCTTTTGAAAACTTCAAGATCTACAAGGAAATGGTTGAAAATGATATGGATTCAAGAATCAAATGCTTGAGATTTGATAATGGAGGAGATTTCACTTCAAAGGAATTTATGGACTACTGCAACAGTCATGGAATAAAAAGGAAATTCTCCGTTGCTAGGACACCTCAACAGAATGGAGTTGTTGAAAGAAAGAACAGGACAATACATGAAATGGCTCGAACAATGATAATGGATTCAAAATTGATAGATATGTTTTGGACATAGACAGTGCATACAACAGTTCACATTCAAAACAAAGTAATGCTAAGAAACAACACTGATAAAACTCCCTATGAGCTATGGAAAGGAAGACCAACAAATGTGAAGCACTTCAGAGTTTTTGGAAGAAAATGCTACATCAAATGAGAAGATGGCAGAATGGGAAAGTTTGACTCTCGTGTGGACAAAGGAATACTTTTTGGTTAGTCAAGTACAAGGAAAGCATACAAGTGTTACGATCTAAGATTAAACAAAGTTGTGGAAAGCATCAATGTAACAATTGATGAAACAGGAAGACCAAAATCAAAGGAAGAAGAAAACAAATCAATGGAACAAATTTTCGAAGAAAAATATGAAAAAGAAATAGAAGAAGAAGATGAAGAGAATCTGACAAAAGCAGAAGAGCAAGTTCAACAAGTGTCTCCAAAGACACCCAGTAAATGAGTACAGAAGAATCATCCTTCAGATCAAATTATTGGGAGCAAAGATGCAGGAGTTGAGACTAGAAGAAAAATTTGTTCACTAGAACAAACACACCTGCCACTCTTATCTGCAATTGAACCAAACTATTTTGAAGAAGCCAACAAGGATGAATTTTGGAATAAGGCCATGGATGAAGAATTGGATCAAATAGAGAAAAATGACACTTGAGAATTGGTTCCAATACCAAAGAATAAGAATGGGATCGAGACAAAATGGGTTTTCAGGAATAAATTGAATGAACATGGACAGGTTACAAGGAACAAAACTATATTGATATGTAAAGGATATGCACAGATTGAAGGAATCGACTTTGAAGATACATTTGCCCCAGTTTCCAGAATGGAAGAAATTCGTTCGCTTTTATCTTATGCATGCTCTAAAAATGTTAAAGTATATTAGATGGATGTAAAATCAACTTGTCCGAATGGGGAACTTGAAGAAGAAGTCTACATTGAACAACTAGAAGGATGTCAGTTGTCAGAGAACACAGATTATGTGTGTAAATTAAAGAAGGCCATGTATGGTCTAAAACAGGCTCCTAGAGGATGGTACTCTAGACTGGATAAGTATCTGCAGGAGGCAGGGTTCAAAAAAGGAAGTGCAGACAACAACCTCTACATCAAGGTAAGTCAAGGTAATATTTTATTAAATGAAGTTTATGTTGATGATAATTTTTTTGGTAGTGATGATGACAGGTTAAGCCAGAAATTTGCAAAAGATATGCAAAATGAATTTGAAATGTCGATACTTGGAGAAATATCCTTCTTTCTGGGACTTCAAATATGTCAAAGCAACTAAGGAATTTTTATTTCTCAAACCAAACATATAATAGAAATGCTAAATAAGTTTGGAATGGAAGATTACAAACCAGTTATCACTCCCATGCAAACCGGTTGCAAGTTGAGAAAAGATGATGATTCAAAGTCTACAGATAAGAGGAAATACAGGTCAATGATTGGAAACCTACTATATGTGACAACATCTAGACCAAATGTAATGTAGGTAGTTGGACAAGTGGCACAATTTCAAGTAACACCAAAGGAATCACATGTATCAGCAATGAAGAGGATTTTCAAATATCTCAAAGGAACACAAGAGTTTGGATTATGGTATCCAAAAGGAAAGGATCTATCACTTATTGCCTACACAGATGCCGATTGGGCAAGTTGTATTGATGACTAACGAAGCACCAGTGGAGCAATGTTCTACTTGGGTGAGTGTTTAGTATCATGGCTAAGAAAGAAACAATCATCAATATCTTTATCTACAGTCGAGGCAGAGTATATTGCAACAACATCATGTTGTACACAGGTTCTTTGGATGAAACAAACTCTGATAGATATACAGGTTGAGTATGATGAGCCCATTCCTATCTATTGTGATAATACAAGTGCCATTAGTATCTTGAAAAACCCAGTGATGCACTCGAAGATGAAACACAATCCAATCAAGTAACATTTTCTACAGGAGTAGGTTGCAGAAAAGAACATCAAAGTTGAGTATGTGGGCACAAAAGAACAAGTGGAAGATATATTTACAAAACCACTTCCACGGGAAGCCTTTGAATATCTTCGCCGAAGACTTGGAGTTATTTCTACTCCAAAATGAATGATTTTTGAATGCTTGTCTTATATGTCTTAAATTTACACGAGGAAACACCTTAAGAGGACAGTTCAGTCAGGGGGAGAAACCCCATATGGAAAGATACCTTTGCCATTGATGAAAAAGGGGGAGAGTTTTATCAGATGCAGAGGATAGAGGCATGGTTCTAGGGGGAGGAGATTTATCAGATGCAGAGGACAGAGGCATGGTTCCAGGGGGAGCATGAGTGATATGATTTCAGTATTGCATCAGAGTGTTTCCATCAATACCAAAGGGGGAGATTGTTTATTAAGGTTGGTTGTCATTGATGTCAACCCTTGAAGAAAGCCCCGCAGCACAAAGGTTTGGGTAATGGACCCAATATTGTTTGATTTAAATATGATTCATTATTGTCTCGTCATGTTTGATAAGAAGTAAATATTGATGAAGTCCAAAGTGGTACCCTTATGGTGAAATCCCTCATGGGAAGACTCTTTGCAGAGTAAGAGAACCCGTGCTTAATTCTGGAATAATGAGTTGAAGGACAGTGAATTTTCCAGGGAAACTATCCTAGATAGATAATGCTTGTCATGTTGTTTCCGGTAGTATGTGGAACGTCACATAACTCCTCACGGTTAGAGAGTTATGACCATACGAAGTTGGAGAACCCCTCATAAGTTTTATAGAAGCCCCCAAGGGTCTAAGTGATTTGCAAAAGAAATTATTTTAAATAAAGAATCCCTAAAATATGGAAAGTGTAATGCTACATGAAGATATAAATAAGAGGAAAAGATCACTCATTAAAGACACACTTGTACATTTTGTATATCAATTTTCTTGTGTAAAGCTTCTTGTAAATACTTGTGGAGACATCTGAAGTGGCAAACCTCTGAGGTAGCATGAAGGGTTGACGGCGAAATTCTCGGATTTACAGAAAACCCCATTTTCTGAGGCATACGTGGGTTGTCTGTGTATAGGGTGCATACAATATGCAGGATGTCTGTGTATAGGGAGCGTATGTACGTGGGCTGGCTGTGTATAGGGTGAGTACATGCTGATAAAGCCATGAAACTTGAGAAGATGAAGGTGCAAAAGTTCTAGATTCTGAGATCAAGCTCCTAGGAAGGTCTAGAGTGATAAGATACATTAGATCCATCCATTGGTTCAAAAGGTATGTCTTATTTCTATGAATAGTTTGATTTTTATGTATGCATGAGGAATGGCAATGGATATTTGAGGATTCTCCCTAGAGAGACTAGTGTCTACATGGGATATTTTGTATAAGTCATATCTACAAAAATACAGTGCTGGTATATTTATCATTGATACTTCTTGTTGAGGCACATCTTGTATTTCTTAGAATATGGCCAAGAGTTTTTATGGTACATGGTTGAGATCTTGTATTTATTGATGTATTGAGAAATTGAATATCAGAAAGGGGTCGATGACTAAGATCATGTCAGGGATATTATACTTGTTCATGATTACACATACATATATGGAACATGACTAGAGAGAGGCATACTTTCCTTGAGTAGAGGTTATGTATGAGGATTCATGCACAAGGTGCAGTTACAGTCTAGATACAGTGACATGTTACAGATCTATGTGAAAGAAGTTACATAGGGTGAAAAGTTTTCAAGTGAAAGGAAACCCTAGTTTCAGAAGGCATACATGGGCTGCATAACAGATAGGGCACATACATACGTGGGATACATCACTACAAGTCACATATCTGTTGTATTTTTGTAGATACATGTTCAATTCAGGTACGATTTGATTACAGGGCAGTTTTACAGATTGGATACAGGGCAATGGTACAAGTTGATACAATTGTACAACAATATATCTCATAGTGATAGATTGACAGTAGTTCCATCATTCTACTTCTACTTCAGGGTGGTTGGACGGGGCAAGGATAGGTGGTTGTAGCCAGAGAACATAGGGGGTTGTATCCTCCTTCTGGTTGTAGCCATAGAATTGGGGAGTTGGAGCATCCATCAGGTTGTTGCCTGAGAAACTAGGGGGTTGGAGCCTCCTTCCAGTTGCAGCTGAAAAAAAAAAGGAATTTGGTGATTCCAATGAATGTAATTCTTCAAGACATATAAGAAAAAACATTCAGTGGTTTTCTCCCGATTTGGGTTTCCATGTAAAACATTGGTGTACTGTGTATGTGTGTGATTGTTTATTTCTTATTTCTCATTATTGGATAATAATTCTACATTGATATAACATTTGAAGAAAAAGGATTATAATTACGCTATTACTGATTCACCCCCCCTCTCAGTAATCCAACAAGATTTACACATTCAATAGACATTATCTCACATGTACACACATATAGTCATCATGAGACATCATCATAACAATTTCACTTATTAATTCAAATATGTTTCATAAGGAAATTCAAATTTCCCAAGCATGATATTCCTTCTCATAATGTTTGGTGCTTGTAGGAACAAGTATCAATCTTCCTTATGGGATTACACTATTTCCATATCCAAGATGATTCTACCTGCAATTTTCCTTATCTTTCATTCATCCAAACAATTATCAGTATTCATGCACATTATCTTTTTATTGCACATTTATAACAACTCATGAAGTGATCTCATAATTGTAACATACATAATTCAACTGCTTCCTTCTACTAATCATATCAAATGGAATGAAACTATCATTCTTTACACATGCATTATCCAACATACCAATATTTTCATAATGCAATCAAACATTACCAATAAATAACCATTGTTCCAATACCCATGGCCACATCTACACAATGCATCCTTGTATTTTCCCCCAAATACCACATATATATGTCATGTATTAAACGATAGTGAGTTGGAAGGTCTAGAAAACACCTCAACACATCATCCAAACTCTTCCCAATCACTTTCTCAATCATTTTGATACTTTCCTCTTCGACCCATACACAACACTAGTTATATAATCCTTTAGTTCTCTTTAGTATAAACAAAGAGTTTGCAGTCCAAACATCAGTTATAGAAGGGGATGACCATTAAGCATTGTTATGGTTCTATATCCCTTCCATATCCAACCACAACGTGACCTCACACATGGCTAGCTCTAATGGCATCCATTTCTATAGTAGGAGTATGTCTCCTGATTTCCTTGGTTATGATATCATAACCAACATAGCATACCACTAAATTCTATACAAATCCATTCAAACATATGAATTTTGTACCTTCAAGGCCCTTTGGCTTTATAGATCAATTCAAATATTAATTTTTGACAGATGGAATTCTTACCTCAATTTCCTTCAGTAATTATGCATCATAAGAAAATAAATTCATAGCTTCATGGCTATTATCAAATTACTTGATGCTACCTGATCAATTGATATCTTGTAGGATCTAGTGGGCTACCTTCATAACCATCTTGATAAACATTCTTACCATCCTCATTTGTATTCATATGGATGGAGTTCATATACAACAACAACACCATAAATATCTTCAACCATGATATACACATTTTTCCTAGATACATAATCCATCATTAGTCATATTCAATTATCATAACATCATTCTTTTACCTATACAACAACATACTACTCTTAGTCTATAAGCATGCCATACACATGCCTAAGAATGTCCACATACACTAATGCACTTATATATGCACCAAACAATCATTGTTAGCATTCCTACTAATGCATATGCATTATAGATTCATTATATGCATCATGGCATCTCTTATAGCATGCTCTCCAAGGAATATATATTTTCATCTTTTTTTTTTTTTGTGTTGTAGCTGGTTGTCCTTGAGTTCCTCTAGATCATGGCTTCTTTGTTTTCCTTCATTCTTCCCAGTTGTTCCCTATTGTTCCTTGATTTGAACATTTTATATCCAATTCCTACTCAGTCATCTTGCATTCCCAACCAATTTGTCCCACTAGAGCTAGCACATGCAAATTGCTTGCTTTACTTAGAAATATTGTACCAACTTTATTTTGACTGAACCTTTCAATATTCATAGTTGTTACAATATTATTTTCCACTCTAGGGTCTCATGAAGGACAAATTGATGCTACTATGATGAGACATACTCTTCTGCCTTGGTTTCGGTGATTTTTAAGGATGGTCACTACTTAACCCATTGTTAGGGCATGAACAGTCTCTCCTGAACAACTTTTCAGCCCATGAATGGTCGCTAGCTTCATTACTGCTAGCCTGAGACCGCCTCTCTATCCTTCTAGAATTGGTGAATTATAAGGATATCAATACTGAGTGATTTTCTTATATTGTGATAGGATCTTGGAAACTCTCAATTTAGTCGATTTCATTAAGTTCTAGATATCTAGAAGCCTCTCCTAGCCTCCTCTACCAATCTATATAAGGAATTTGTTCCATGGAAAAGAGGGGGAATAATCATTTACATGTACGTGTTACTTGATTTTCAAAGGAGATTCTCCATACAATTTAGCCTTTAGATCAAGTTTTCCTTGCTTGAGTGAGGGTTGAGGAGGAGAAAGAGAAAGGGTCAAAGGAGCATATATTTCGTGACTCAAGGTATGATTATTTGATTGATGTATTCCTCTTTATTCATTAATATAGATCTATGGTTTTCTTCTATCCACATTGTTGAATTTAATTGTAAGTCAAAATACATCTAAAGTAGATTTGAATATGTTGGAGGGTGTGACTAGGAGATGCAATTGATATTCAGAGGGAATGATTACATGCCAGTGTCAAACATATACCTGAAGGGACTGCACTGTTTGTGATGACCAAGTACCTGCACACATTAAAAATGAATACCCAACGTGAACAATATCTGATAATAAATAACATATAACAATTATTTGATAATTTTGAACATGAGCATGAGTACCTAGACGTGACGTGAGAAAAATACTCCCCTGGGGCCAAGTTCAGATGGTGAACCAGGGAATGTGAATGTGTATATGGCGGAACTTTGATTATGTGGCTGAAGATGGATCGAGAAACAGAGGCTCTGGGCTTCGGTAAAGGAATGTGGAAGTTTGGAAAAAGGGACTATATATGGCTGGTGGGCCCATAGTGCCACCTCATTTGTACCCTCTTCTATAGTGAGTTGACGAGAATATTTGGAGGAGTTTTAGAGATTACGGGAGCTCAAGTCGACCGATATGGGAGGTGTGAGAGTCATGTTAGTGGTCCTATCCTGCTGCACATTATGATTTTTCTAGGGTTGAGTTAGGGGTCGTATGGATGGTCATACATGGGTAGGTTTAGGGGTGGGCCCACTAATGCACGAGAGTAGGAATGATACCCGTGCTCAGATGTGCGGGTATAATTCCATCACTCATGCATAATGTGCGGTTTTTCTTGACACAACCATGAATAGGGGCACGTGGGAGGGAAAAACAAGAACACATGTTAGAATTACAGCTACGCACTATGCGCACTTGTTTCTCAGACAATTGCACATCAGTGCACATTTGTGTAGAGAACAGGTGCGCATGCGTGTGCACCTGTTGGCGTGAAAACTGTGCATTGATGCAAAATTATTTCTTTGATATCTACGCATGAATGTGCAACTGTGAAAATAACATGTGTGCATATGTGAGCACCTGTGGGGGTGAAATCCACACACTGGAGGCAAATCTTAAGGTGTTTGAAATTTTGAATTTTTTGATATTTTTGATGAATGATGAGGGATGACCAAGTGTTTCTGTGTGTATGCAGGTGATCATATTTTGATAGGAGAGTCATCATGTCGGTCCACTAGAGGGAGCGAGACGGGGAGCACCTCCGAGAGGTGGTGAGAGAGTAGTCAGTCGTTCGGAGACACTTGGCAGCCCACGGGTTTCTCAAGTTCTTCAAGTGCCCTTTGATACGGTCGCAGGAGTTCCTATTTTAGTACCTAAAATCCATGTGGAGTGTTGATCTAAACTGATTCATTGTAAGGGGACAATGACTGAACCTCTTAGTTTTGGAGGATATATACTTTCTGACGGGGCTCCCCTTCCGGGGGATGGACTTGCCTGCTGACCCCCAACTGTTGGGGGATGTGAGATTGATAGATTTGGCACGATGCTACTGCTTGGGGCTGAACCTGATGTCAGGTTCGATTATATGTATCAAGGAGATGGATGAGATTTTTCTTCAGTGCATTGAAAGCATGGTTTTGATGATCTATGGATCCTTAGTGACTCAGTGGATCTTGAGAGGTCAACTAAGGATTATGGAGAGGGTCCTAGATGGGGACCTTTTTTCCTGGGGTCTGATGCTGCACTCCAGGATGATGGAGAAGATTCACCGGTGTTGGACCATAAACTCTGGTGAGTTTGCGTTTGGGTCCATCCCGGTGGCTTGGTTTTTGGAGAGGGTGCCCCTGTTGTGCCTGAGGATTTTGCTGGCACCATCAGGGATGCAGGAGCTGCGATTGATGCGGTGGGACTAGGTGATAGATCTCCATGGTGGGGGGGAGGGTGGCCACTACTTTATGACCACTGTGGCATGTGTGTGGAATCATGCCATAGGTGATACTACGGTATCCATATGGGGGGATGGACTACCGTCACGACCCAGACATGGTGCTACCTCCTGGAAAGGTCTGGGATCATAGAGGTATGTTTGCGCATTTATGTTTTGTGATTTTGATAGTGTAGCATATGTTTATATATATATGGATGTTGACTCTACCTTTGGTTTTGGTGTTTGCATGTGTGGGTCCTCGAGGCCGTGAGGCTGAGATGGTCAGGGAGCCGGTGCGCCAGGGGCCAGTGCGACTGTCATAGGTAGATCTGCGGGTAAGACAATGTCATAGGAGAGATGATGCTAGTGCTGGGCTAGAAAATGAGCCGAGGGCAGGCCAGAGGCGTAGATTTGATGATGTTGGTGCGAGACCATCGCATTAGTCACAGGTATAGGTCGGAGGAGGGGTGGAGGACCTTCGTAAGCGGTTCAAGGAGGTGCTTCAAGGTGTGTCAGAGGGCATGTGGACCCACATCCAGAATGAGAGGGTCCTGGAGCAGTGTGTGGGTGTACCGACAGAATAGTAGACCTTGATCCGACGGGCAGCTGTAGCGAGGGAAACGATGACTGGTCGACTACTCCCTGGACCTGTAGGATCCCCATCTGGTGGGGTGCCTCCAGTTGACATAGGACCTGGGGGGGTAGCTCTAGGGGCACCATGAGTGCCCATTTTTGTATATGTATAGGCTTGCAAGCCCATTTTGTATAGGGTAGGGGGTACCCATTTTGTACCTATAGGGGTGAGGGGAATCACTGGCCTACGAGCGATGTATATTTTGTATTTTGTAAACATTTATGAACTTCAGAGGATATATATATATATATATATATATGGATAGATATCTTTTGGCTCTTTGTTATGTCTACATGTGTTTATGTTTTTGATGGTTTATGATGTCTAATCTATATGTTGTGACCAATATATGATGTTTATGTATATGTGATGATGTATTGATGTGAGAAATTCCAATCTAACACTAGGTTAGCCATATTATATGTTATTTGATTAAAGTGTTGTGGAATATGTGTAAATTTAATTGTATCAAAGTTTCGAGATACGAGTCTAACTTGCAGGTTTTTGCGAAAGAGGCAAGGATCGCAGACATGATATACATTGTTGAGCTTCAGGATGACAAGCTGGGAATCTAATAAAATGCTAAGGTAATGAATGTGGCGATAACTGGACTCAACGAGGAGACCAATGACGACAACATATTCTGCTTGATTGTTGGTGTTTGAGCCCAAACATATGTCGTTGGATTGGATCAGTTCATGTGAGGGGGTATAGAGGGCCCAAGCGAGATTACGTGTCTAGTGGCTAGCACTGTCAGCGTAACTGATGTGGTAGGCTGATGGAGGATGCATCTGTCAATAACACAGATGGTATATCATACATGAGGAGTGGAGGTGAAAAAAGAAGACTAAAAACTCTACAAATGTGTGAAAAGAAAAATCCTACTATAGAATGGCTACGCACAGGCATAAAAATTATTTAAGTACAACCCGTTGATGGGTTCTTTGAGAGGATAGCATTCTCGACATGATAGGATGTATGCGCCTTTTGTGAGGCTATTTTGGACGATGTAGGTTCCATTCCATAATGATTCGAATTTCCCATGACCGAGAGTATAGTGGGCGATATCATAGGCTAGGACAAGATCTCCTTTGTTAAATGAGTGAAGGTTGACATGGCGGTCAAAGGTGGCTTTGGACCATTTTTTAGCTGCCTCGTTGTTATGTAATGAAGACCAACAATCTTCATCCAGTGACTCTAAGGTCAGCAAGTGTTGCTCCATTGGAGTAGTGTAAGGTAATAACTCGATGGCAGTGTGTAACGCGGGAATTTCGCACTTGATGGGGAGGATGTCTTCGATCCCATGCATGAGATGAAATAGTGTAAAATCGATGGTAGTTTTGACTGTCGTACAATAAGCCCATAATGTTGAAAACAACATATGATGCCAGTTGGTTTTATGTTTGTTGACAGTACGTTGTAGCATGGTTTTGAGGACTTTGTTGACAACCTTGACCTGTCCGTTGGATTGAGGGTAGTATGGGGAGGCAAACTCATGGGATAAGCCTAGATTTTAGGAGATTTTGATGTAGATATCATTCTCAAAGTGCTTATAATGATCGGATACTAATAGTAGTGGAATTATGAAACAGGTAATGACGTGGTTGAAGAAAAAACATGTCGTTGTATCATCGTTATTGTTGAAGGTAGGCATGGCTTCGACCCATTTGGTAAAGTAATCTACTGCCATGACAATGTACTTGTGTCCATTATTGGATGGAGGATTGCAAGTCATGAAGTCTATGCCCCATTTGCAGAAGGGGTCGACGGTGATGACTCGATGTATAAGAGTGGGTGGCGCTCCTGCTTTATTTACATAAAGCTGGCATTTTTCGCATTGCTTGATAGCGTGGATGCAGTCATGAAATAGTGTGGGCCATAAGTAGCCTGCTTGAATGATTTTTTGGACAATGGACATACCTTATAGGTGGCCACTGCAAGCGCCACTGTGGAAATCGTTCAAGACTATGCCGGCTTCGTCGATGGTCAGACATCGACGAAGGATGGTGTCGACCCCACATCGGTATAAGACGTCACCGATGAGGATATATCGAGGGGCTTGATAAAGAATGCATCGATGATCATCTCTAGAGAGATGAGACCCAAAATTCTATGTCCGAAGGTAGACGAGGAGGTCTCCATACCAGGGGTCATCCAAGGGGATGAAGAAGATGTGTTCGTTAGGAAAATTTGTATTGATGGGTAAAGTTTTAGCATCTGAGGGAAACACTGTAATGAGTTCAAAGAGAACGAGTGCTTTATTTATTTTGGGAGTTGATAAATCTAGGTCGTATTCTTGAAGGATGACGTTCCATCGGGAAAATTTTCCATTAATCTGCTGTCGACTAAGCAAGTAATCCATTGGTTTGGAATCTTCTATGACTTTGGTAATGCGAAGCATGATATAGTGACRCAGTTTCTGAACTGCGAGGGCTATTTTCTCATCACAATTGTATTTTAGGGGTGGTCCTGAAACATTTTTACTGATGTAGTAAATGACATGTTCTCGCCCATCATCCCCTATTTGGACGAGGACTCCTGCTACTGAGACGGCTAAGGCTGATAAGTAGGGGATGTAATCACGGTCATAGTCTGGGGGAATAATCAAAGGGGCATTGGATAGGGCCTCTTAAATCATCAAAATTGGTTTGAGCATGTTCATCCCATAGAAATGGAATATCATGATGCAATAGGCAGAGGAAACCATGCACACGAGTGGCATTATCTGGGACAAATTGACGTAAAAGGTTAGTTTTTCCCTGTAGGCTCTGTAGTTGGTGTAAATTCCTAGGTGGTGGAATTTATATGATAGCTTGGACCTTGAGGGGGTCCACCATGATGCTGTGTTGGGAGACAATGAACCCAAGAAGGCATCCGACGATGATGCAAAATATACACTTGAGGGGGTTCAAGCGGATATTGTGTTGGCGACATCGTTGAAAAATGATGCGTAAGTCGTCTAAGTGCTGAGTTCATTTCCTGGATCGAGCAGTGAGGTTGTCCAAGTAAGTGAGTATGATGCGATCATGATCATGGAAAACATAAGTCATGGCCCATCGAAACATATCACCCACATTTTTTAGTCCAAAAGGCATGACACAATAAGCAAAATTACCCCATGGGGTAGTAAAAGAGGTTTTATACTGATCTGCTGGATGGATTTAGATTTGATTGTAGTTGGAGAACCCATCCATGAAGGACAAGGCCTTGTGGAAGGCACAATCATTGATAATTTGGTCAATGAAAGGGGTTGGAAAGTTGTCTTTGGGAGAAGCATGGTTGAGGTCGTGAAAGTCGGTGCATACGTGAATAGTGTCCTGTTTTTTGTTAATGGGGACGGGGTTGGAAACCCACGAGGTATACGCAATGGGGTAAATGAATCCGGTGTTGCATAACTTGTCAATTTCAGCTTTGATAGCCATAACTTTGGATGGGTGAAGTGGGCACTTCTTTTGACATACTGGGGCGACATCTTGCCATGTGTCGATGTGATGTTCAACTATAAAAGTTTTGAGGCCAGACATCTCCATATATGACTAGGAAAAACTATTTCGGTATTCCTGAAAGAGAGCTTTGTAAGCTTTGAGTTCCTTAGGGGAGAATGCATCACCAATAATGATTTCTTCTACGATTCCCGGTTTGAAGGAAATGTTGATTTTGATGGTGGGGGAGATATTGGCCATGTTTCCTTCCTCAAAAGCATCTGGGGCAGGGATAGGATTGTTGAACCAGTCTATATTCCCTGAAGAAATAAAATCCTTGGTTTCGATTGCACATATGGAGGCTTGGCTAGGAGGATTGAAGGATTTCTATGAGAGAAAAAGTGCTTGGTGATGGAGCGCATTCCATGGGAAATCGGGGGTAGTGAGTTATTCCAGGATATCTTCATCGCAGTGGAAAATGAGAGAATACAGGGGATCTAGGGAGGTGACATGGGTGACTGTCACAGTGTGATTGTCCTCAAGTGGCGAAGACGTAGAGGGGATATCGCAACCATTTTTCGATGGCTCGCTTGACATAAACCAAATGTCCACACACTGTGGGTGATAAATTGTGGTAGGGGGTAAGATTTCCTAAGGGGAAATGAACTGGAGAATTGTGAGGATTTGGGGGACTATCCTCAGAAAATCAAACCGTGAACCATGGAGGGGTGGGAAGTGACTCAGGTTCAGGGGAGGTGATTTGTACAGTATATAGAAAGGGAAGGAATGGTGGTGATGTGGTCAAACATGGTTGAATATGGTTTGAATGACAACCTCAGTATGCCACAATCAAAGGACACCGATATGTGAAGTGAGAAAGTGAGTCACAGCGAGTGCAAGGGAATATCATCTGTTTGGGGACTGAGGTAGATACATAATGAATGTCAGTTACTTGAGTACCAATAAGTGTTGGTAGAGAGGGATCTTGTTGAAAGGTTTGGTGTACTGTCGTTAGCGTCTAGCGAAATTGAGGTAGAGCTGGGCAATGATGAGTGTAGTGGCCATATTATGAACAGATGGCACAAGCGAATTTGGTTCGCAACCATTTACTGCCCATAGAGGAGGACACTATCATAGAACTAGACGTGCTTGGAGAAGAGGTGAGTGATGTGGTTGCTCGAGGGAGTTGGATCTAATTGCGTAACTAGGGAAGAGAAGGACATCTATTAGTAGGGTGTCCCTCTCTTTCGCAGAGTGCGCAAGGAGGTTGAACTCGGAGAGGAAGTGGAGCGGTGTGCTCTTTCTTCTTCTGTCTACCCCTAGCTATGGCAGTGGTGTTGGAAATTGGGGGTGAGGATGGCATGGCCAGAGCTAGTACTAGAATTTTCATTGGGATTCCCTTTGACTGAGGAGGGAGAGATAGTTGAGGAACAATCATGGGTGGGCGTAGATACCATACATGGATGGCGAGAACCATGTTGTGAAGGGTAAGAATCATGACTACTTGAAATGCTTGTACTACTGGTCGGGGGTAGAAGAAGGGAATTTGAGTAATGGCTTGGGGAATTGTATCCAAAACTAGGATTTTCCCCTGGGGGAGGGGGAAATCAGGGATAAGTGGTGTAGTAGGGTTCTCAGGGAATCCTTGAGGTAATATTTCTTCAACTGGTGGGAAATTGATGTGTGGAGAGGCCTTAGTGGGATGAATGGTATCTCCAATGTCAGTGCCATTAGAATATACAACACACACTTGTGATGAAGGGTGTATAAGAGTGTATTAGTGTGACACACCCACTAAAGGAAATCAAATTTTTGCGGTCCTCTGTCGGACTCGAACCCCTAAATAACCATGGAGGCCCAGCGTAAGCTGGCTCCTTCTCCGTTCCCACGTGATCGAGGGTTATATTCACTGTTCAATTTGAAC
>SNQJ01S0064629.1:14999-55744 GCA_010110895.2 Picea sitchensis
TAGGTCCATTTACATCACATATTCATACTTATGAGTTTTTCCATAGTCCTTGGCCAGTTCAGTTATATTTACAATCTGGGGGAAACAGGGTGTTACAATTAGAAGATACAACACACACTTGTGATGTATGCCCCCAACAAGGATGGATCCTTGAAAATTTGGAGGCCCATGTCAATGAGTGAATAAACATCAGAACTAGTGCAGACAAGAGGTAAGATGTTATTGATGTTGGTAGAATGGTTACGCTCATAATGTGTGATTTGGTCAATGGTGATGATTTTCCTGTTTTGGGGGAACATCATTGTTCAAAGCAAAGAAGAGGCCACTGCCTTCATAGCGCACATGTATCTACATAAAAAAAAGATATTGTAATCAAGTAGGGCATCGATAACCTCAATGTCTATGAGGTTGGTTTTTCCCCCGAGTTTGATGGGGACATTTTTCAAGCGCCCTTCAGGGGAGGATGGTCGACCATCATAGGCTCTCAAGGTGATGGCAGATGGTACTAGCTCAGGGGAGATGATTTTCTGCCATACAGTTTTGTACATGATACATGTGGATGCACCTTCATCAATAATACACCAATGAACCTGTTGATGGGTCTTAAATCCCTTGACTCAATAGAAGGAACCAAACCCGCCACCGGGGCCCAATTAGACTCTGCAACATTCAAGATTGAATGGTTCTCTAGATCTTGCGATCCGACCAATTTATCGATGGGCTTTATATTTTCTTGTGAAGGCTCTTCCTTCAATTAAGATAGTTATTTTTCTGTAAGTCTCTTGGGTGGGGCTAGTATGAGAGATGCAAGCCAATATAAACAAATTTAAAAAATAACAGGACAAAGTTTTAACTATTGGGAAGAGGTCAAGCTTGGGATAGACCGATGCTCAAACATGTAGACAATGATTCTATGCCAAAGGGCCTAGTAATAATACATTAACCAAATGAGCATCTAATTACTGTCTGAGAAAACTAATTAATAGAAAGAAAACACATATGCAATCAAGATCACGGTAAGAAAAATAATTCATCTACCATAAAATTCATCACATAACAACACAATGATTTTATCTTCAACATTAAATCAAAGAACACCAAAACATTGCACCAAATAACTTGAAAACATAATTAATTGCTCTTACTCATTTACAACATCATTCATGGAACATGATAGGAAGTAATTCTTCTCCAACTCCAATCACATACATCTGATGAAAATAGCTTGTCTTTGGTCCAGAAGGACTTCTCAGTTCATACCAGTCTCAAAATAGTTATCAACAACCAAAAAAGAAAGAGTTCTTACAACAACTATCGACCCTTGACTAATTGGTCGATGTCCTTATTTATAATACAAAATTCAACCGAAATTAACGACTAAGTACAGTTTGAACCAAACAAAAATTGCCACGTGGCATTATCATCTAACAGTTTCTTCAACAATCCACCCAAGATGTTTCCTAAAAAGGGTGACTCCTTTCCTATTCAGACCAACTGATAAATAGTTCTTCACAAGTGTTGGCCCACGAAAATCCGTGTTGTTCCATTGGAGCCGCATATATCCCTCTGATGTCTATTGCATGCGCTCGGTACTTTGGTAGACTAAAGTTCAATTGTTGAAGCATGGTTCAGGCTCTGATCGGATGTTATGCGAATTGTTGTACTTTCCCTAGCCTTGAACCGGTTATCTTTGCAAATTATTCAGTCCAAAGTGAGTCCTGTTCGACATATAACTAGAACACATCGCTCAGGTTGATAAATTCATCGGGGGTGCCGAACTCGGGGAGCCCGATATCCTTCATTTCTCTGACGATTCAGTTTCGGTGTTTTTTAGTTCTTTGGCGAGGTCACAAGATGAGCTATGTTTGGTATTCAAGAGGATTTTTTCCTGCAATCAAAGTAGAGGTAGTTTAGTGATTAAGCAACCTACGATAAGACATAAATAAATCGAAAATATTAACGCATACCCGTGTGGCTCACTATTCCCAGTCGTTTTAATACTTACGTGATCCAAGATGCTCTTTTGAATGACCTGTGATGACCTAGCCAAAGCCGCCGCTTCTCTTTTGTTTAAATGAATTACGTTAGTGTGCCATAGGGTGGCAAATCAAGTATGACAAACATGAGCATATAAACTATCATAGTAATCACTTGACCTTTAGGGCTGAAAGGAGGCGTTGGAGACGAGTGTGTGCGTGCATTCTCCCAAAAGGTCAGATACCGTAAAGGGGAAGTTGTTAAATGCCTCCAAAATCTGTATCACCAAGCATGTCAAACATCATTCATCAATAACGAAGGTTCGAAAGTTCAACAAAGATCGAAAGGATCGTACTGCATGTTCCATGCAACTCTGATTCGACGACATTTACATGTTCTGGATTGCATCCGTCGGGCAGTTGTGGCACGTCGAGTTTCAAAAACATCATGTTGCGAGGTGCGGGTGTTTTATTGGCACACTCTGTTTCTCCCCTTCGTTTCTCTATAAATTCTGGGAGAGCTGTGGGGAATGCATATGCCGAGCTTAAATCCTCTGGAATTCTGGTATGGTGAGTTTATCTTGGTGAAGTCCCACGTAATAGTCTTTATCACCTGTAGACACTCGAGTCCCTATGTTGTTGCTCCATGGGGTCTCCTTCAAACATGGGGTGGGGTCTGAGAGGCAGTCGGAGCGCCAGGTCTGAGCCCCAGTGTGCTTGGGACTCTTTCTTATTGGATTCCTGTGTACTTGATCCTCCAACAGGAGGTACAGGCATTTGCTTGGAGATGACATCAACGTCTCCAGCAGAGCTTGGGGTGGAAAAAGGTATGTCTGAAAGAGCCATGCTGGGAACCATGCCTTCTCTAGAGCTGAAACCATGAAGAAGAGGAATTCCTAGGAAATATACGGAAAAGGGAGAGGAGGACCAACTCCCAGCCGGGCTGAGTGTACGTCCACCACCTGAGGATCCTGCGATGCTTACCAACTGGTCAGAGCCTGTTGGGGATACCGATAGAGGAGGTGAGAGATGAAAGGGAAGGGAAAAAGTGTCGGGCACTTCTGTCAAAATTCCCGCTCAACAGTTAGAGCAGGCTCAACTCGCAATAACCAAAATCTACCAAGAAAATAGAGAGTCGTGGCGTCAGTTGGCGGCAAAAGACCATGAGACACCGCCGTTGCAGGGTCACGCAGGAAGCATGGTTTGGCTGCAGAGATGACTTCGGGAAGCACAAGATACAATTGTGCAACTGCACGAGGCACATCAGATGGCAGGAGAAAATAACATAGTGCAAGGCACGAGTAGTAACCCGGGGAAAGATTCGTGTGTAGGGGACACATAATGGGTGGTTTTGTGCCTTGTACTTTCCTAAGTGACTCTTGATAACATTTTCTTTTGCTCTTTTGTTGTAAAGATATTTGTGGTCTCACTGTCATCGAGCTGGTTGGTTGCGATGTTGGTGTGGCTTATTGTATGTGATCTGAACACGGAGGGAAACTTTAGTGCTAAATAACGACAGTGTTTTGAATGTACCACGCTTTCTTTTAAATACAAAAAATAACCGTGTTCTCTTATCTGAGTCTTTTTTCGCATAAATTATTAGACTCTTATGATCGTCATTTTTACACTGTTAGTTTGTTAATACTTTCCCTTGTAAAATTTTATATTTCAATTGATGCTTCTGTGGCGTTACCAACCCTAGATTATTAGAAAAATTTAATCATAAAAACAAAAGGTATTCGGCTAGTGGGTAAGGGTCAAATTCGGGATCTCGCTCACGTCAAAAGTGCTAAGAAAATATTACTCGCCAAGACTGCTGATACCGGGTGGTATTAGGGTTATTTTTACAACAAGAAATTAATCATTTTGCAATCGCCGATGCCGAACTTGTTTCGAGGGTTTAGCGATCGACAATGTCACTCTTCTTTATGCACGACGCTTACTGTTACACCTTTCCTCCGAAACTGACGGATCGGTCTTCGGCAAGATCCTTCCTAAGGCCTATTCGTAGAAAATAAACACTTTCAGCTACTGACGCCGATGAAGGTCGATGCTCGGCTATTTTGACTTCTCAGATGATTTTCATCACCTTTAACTTTTACCGATGCTGAACTTTTGAAGCGAGTCGGGGAAAATTATGGGTCGCCAATTCCTTGAGTAGTTGTTAAGTCTCTTTTAGAGTTAAGATAATTCTTTTTTGTATGTTCAAGTGAAATTTAATAAATTCAAACATGAAACACATACGATAAGTGAAAGTATCAGTTTCATACCAAAGAGAAAACAATCAAAATGTAAAATGTCGGGTGGCACCCAAAAGGAAATGGTCACATACCTTTTAGGGTGTGTTGAGTGCTCAACAGAACCGTGATGTTCCAAATCTTGACTGGCATCTCGATGTAATGTTCCTGACTTGGCTAGTCTAGGAAACACTGCTAATGTGTGTGTAGGATCAATGGTTTACAACATATAAATGATCATACAAATAATAAATGTGACAAAGGAATGAAAAGTTTGTATTATGATATCTCTATGGATTACAAAATGGTCGAATGTGGCTGAATAAACTGACAATACTCGACTA
Organism: Picea sitchensis; assembly: GCA_010110895.2. Classification (NCBI taxonomy): domain Eukaryota; kingdom Viridiplantae; phylum Streptophyta; class Pinopsida; order Pinales; family Pinaceae; genus Picea; species Picea sitchensis. Next base: position 19,557 of record SNQJ01S0064629.1, read on the forward strand.
GATCAATAGAAAAAGGATCTTAGCCAGAATACAAATAAGAAACTAAAAGATAATACCTGGAATATGGGAGCACTATGGAATCAATGGATGCGATGGGACTATGACAGCTCTGACGGTAACTGCTGGACGTCTGAAAAGTTCACCCTGGGAGATATACTTCTCAGAATGGCCTAGAAACTATCCCAAATGATGCGCCCTTATCTATTCCTCATTACTGGTATCTGTTGGATCCCTCGGCTGATGAATCTGGACCCCAGATGGATACCCCTGGGGGAATGCGCCCCTCTTCTTCTGGAAAAATGTGTCCTAGTGATTCCACCATCGAAATCAGATGAGATATATCTCAAAATGACTACCTTGGTCTACTGGGAAATGGGTCAGAAGGGTTTCCCTGAATATGGTTTGATGCTCTCTCTGGAACCCCAAATGTGCCCACCAAAAGTATCGCACGTCAAAGTCTAGAAAATGGGTCCAAGTTGATTCCTCCATTGGAATATGATGAGGAACCAAGAAAAATATGTGCCTGGCCCTCTTCTCAAATGCGTTGGAGGGAAATCTCAGAATTCTCCCTAGATGAGATAAGTTGACTAAAAACCCTCTCTGAAGCTGTGCGCTCACTCTAGATGAATGTGCCCTTGCTGCTGAACACTGTGTAACTGCTGCTGAAGAATGATGGAAGACCTTAATGATCTTCCTGGTGACTAGGGTGTGTCTCTTAACACCAAAATCAGCCAATGGTGTCTTGTTCCTGGAATCCACCGAACTATCTCTCCTGAGATGCGCCTCTTCTCCTCAATGACAAGTCATAATATGCATAATGATGAATTAGGTCGCTGACCCTTCTTTTATATCTTTCCAAAACTCTAAATCATGCTGAAACCCTAATTTGCTGTTGACTTCCAAAACCCTAAATCACTGTTGAAACCCTAATTCACTGTTGACTTCTATTTTTATTTCATAATGACTTAAAAGAGCTTTTAACCCTTTTTAGCTCAATGTCACTTTCCGAATATAACACCTGTGACTGGAGTGACCTATAGTAACCCTGCTTACCCCTCTTTGGCCCTAGTTGTAGTCTAACGGGGCTGTTTAGACCATTAAGCCTCCTCTCTGGAGCTCCTATTTGGAAAGGGACATTACAATCCTCCCTTCCCAAAATTTCTTGTCCTCAAGCAATACCAATCCAGGGTGCTGGAACACCTGCTCGCTCTCCCAAGTAGCGTCCTCTACTGGAAGCCCTATCCATCTGATCAAACACTCTCTGATGACCCTGCTCCTCAGTTTCTGCTCCCAGAAATCCAAAACCCCCTCCGAAACTAACTCCGAATGTGCCTCCTCATCCAACGGGGGAAGCTCCTCGGATGTGCTAATGAATTGTCCCACTGCCTTTTTGAGGCAAGAAATGTGGAATATGTTAAGAATCTTACTCCCTTCTGGAATATTTAACTCATAAGAAACCTCTCCTACTTGGCGCATGATCCTGTAAGGACCATAAAATCTGGTCTTGATATTCTTGGCCCCACTCTTCTTCAGAGATGTCTGTCTGTAGGGTTGGAGTCACAAGAAAACCAAGTCTCCGACCTCAAAGTTGCGCTCTATCATGTTCATGTCTGCACTTATATTTTGTCGTTTTGTGCCATCTACATGTTCTCTTTCAACAACTTGAGAATATCCTAACTCTCTATGATCCAATCCTTGGCCTTGGGAGCTCTTCTCTCCTCGAAGACTAATTCTACCAAAGTGGGAGCATCATATCCATACAATGCTCGGAAGGGTGTCATACCAATGGACATGTGGAAGGTGGTGTTGTAGAAATTTTCTCCTAAATGTAACCACTTTACCCACTTTCTTTGTTTTTCTCCTACATTGTTTCTCAAATACCCTTCAACCCACTTGTTGAAAATATCGGTCTGCCCATCTATCTGAGGGTGATAACTGGTGCTAGGTGTCAACTCTGTCCACACCAACCAAAACAACTCTCTCCAAAATGTCCCTATGAACTGACTATCCCTGTCACTGACAATGTTCTTTGACAACCCATGAAGTCTGAAGACCTCCCTAAAGAAAAGCTTGGCTACCTGAACTGCGCTATACTCTGTCAGTGTGGCATAGAAGAGAGAAAACTTGGTCAATCTGTTGACCACTACATAGATACAGTCCTTACCCTGGACCTTGGGTAGACCTGTGATGAAGTCCATAGATATACTCTCCCATTTTTTCTCTAGAATGGGGAGTGGATGAAGTAGCCCTGCTGGAAGAGCATGCTCTGACTTGTTCTGCTGGCAATTCACACACTCACTGACATGTCTCATAACCTCCTATTTGAGGCCCTTCCATGAGAAACTCTCTCTGATCTGTCTATAGGTTTTGAAAAACCCTTGATGTCCTGCTAGAGGTGAATCATGAACTGTGGTGAGGATCTTCTTCTTGAGCCCTGAATATGGCACCAAGTAGAATCTATCCTTGTAAAATATGACATCATCAATGACCCTATACCGGTCATCTTGTATCTTCCCATCCATCACCTCACAAGCGAACATGTTCTTGGAATATTCCACTGACAAGTGGGATTTCCAATCTGTTGAAATCTCCATCAAAGAACATGCCACAGGTCTCCTCGATAGTGCATCGGCCACAATGTTCTTCTTCCCCTTGACATACTCTATGTCAAAGTTGAATTCCTGTACCTTCTTCACCCATTTCTTTTGGCGCTCACTGAGGTCCTTCTGCTCAAGGAAATACTTCAAACTATTGTGATCGGTCTTGACCACGAATTTGCTGCCCACCAAATATTGTCTGAACTTGGTCAAGGCATGCATGATTTCCAACATTTCTTTGTCATAAATGGAGTACAACCTCTCAGGCTGACTAAGCTTCCATCTCTTGAATACAATGGGGTGTCCTCCCTGCATAAAAAAATGCACTGATCCCTTTGCTGGATGCGTCACACTCTAGTACAAATGGCAAGGTGGAGTCTGGTAGTGCCAACACTGGACAAGTGCCCATGACTTCCTTCATGTGATCAAAGGCTTTCTGTGATTTCTCGGTCCATATGAAGGCCCCATGCTTGGTAAGATCTGTCAGTGGTTCTCCAAGCTGAGAAAAACCATGGATGAACCACCTATAATAGTTGCACAGCCCGAAGAAGCTCCTCAATTATGTCACGTTCTTGGGCGTCGACCAATCAAGAATGGCCTTGATCTTCTCTTGGTGCACCTGTACCCCCTGTGCACTGATGATGTGGCCTAATTAAAGCATATGTGTCATACCGAACTTGCACTTGGACTCTTTGACATATAATGATTGTGCCTCCATGATGCTCAATACCTCATCCAGGTGCCTCATATGCTCTTTCCATGACCAACTATAGATCAAGATGTGTCGAAGAAACCAAGACTAATTTCCTTAAATGATCCCTAAATATATGGTTCATCCAATACTAGAATGTAGCGGGTGCATTGGTTGCTTAAATGGAACGTCGAGAGGAATTCCAGTGTCAAAATGACATTGAAATGCCTTCTTCTCTATGTCCTTCTCTCGGATGTTGATCGGATGATACCCAGAGCATAGATCAATTTTGAGAAAGAAAACTACCCATCGCAGTTCATCCATCAACTCATCAATCGGGGATGGTGCGGTTGTTGATGGATTTCTTGTTCAAGGCTCAATAATCAATGCACATCCTCATGGTGCCATCGCTATTTAATTTTTGAGAAGAAAACTACCCCATGCAGTTCATCCATCAACTCATCAATGCGTGGGATAGGGTACCAGTTCTTGATGGATTTCTTGTTCAAGGCTCAATAATCAATGCACATCCTCATGGTGCCATCCTTCTTCACAACTAAGACAACTGAAGAAGTAAATGGGTTGCTGCTCGGTCTGATGTGTCCCATCGCCAATGATTCCTTGATTGCCTTCTCTATCTCATCCTTGAACCTCCTAGGATAATGATAAGGGGGGGTGATCATAGGTTTGGCCCCCTCCTCCAACTCAATGGTCTGATCAAAACCCCTGTTAGGTGGTCTCCCTGGTGGAATTGCCTCAAAGACCTGCTGACGTTGTCCCAATAAATTCTTGATCTCTATATGGTACTGTTGTCAACCTTCTAAATCCTTCTAAGTAGTGATCAAGCATTCTGCGACATATTCTACCTCCCCATGTCTGAATATCCTCTCCATCCTTTTGGCTGAAATTCTCCTGGGTGCTCCTTTCAACATACCTCTTAGAACAACCTTCTTCCCATCCTAATCTTTGAATCCTATTTCCAAGGTTTTGTAGTTGGTAGTGATTTTTCCCAAGGTAATCATCCACTGAACTCCTAACACCACATCTATGTCCGATAGGTCAAGCACATAAAATGTGTCTCTCACTATGTAGTTGCCTAACTTCATCTTTAAGTTTGGAACTCTATCTAGACACTCCACTGTGTGGCCATCTACTACCGCAACATCAAACCCCTCAAACACCCCTGCCTGAAGTTCCCATCTCGATACTAGTGAAGCATCGATGAACTTGTGGGTGGCCCCACCATCTATCAGGGTAATTTCCCATTCCCCCTAAATAATCCCTCTGATACAGAGGGTATCATACCCGGGAACACTAGAAAGAGTTGCTATGACTCCTCCCTTTGCTGGTTTCCTTTTGTTAGCTTGCTTTGGCAGTTGTGGGACTAATGGAGGATGGGCTCCTGCCGGTGTCGGTGGTCTACAGGGAGGCTGCTCGTCTGCTGGTGTTGACTTCTCCTTTGAACTAGTGGATCCACTGCCCACGTTGTCTACTACTACCTCAATATAATGAATCTCTCCCTTTCCCATGCACCTGTGGCCTGGGACCCAAGGATCTTTGCAGCTGCAACAAAGCTTCTTCCTCATAATATCTCACCTAGTCTCATCATCCAACTTCTCCTTGCCCTTCCATTCTCTCTGGAATGGCTTTCTGTCTCAATCCCTCTGGGGAAAAAATGGTTTGGAGAAAGTTTTAGTCTTTGGAATTGAGTCTGCTAGATCTCGAGTGCGAAGGATGGCATCCTGAAAAGTGGGAGGCCTGTATGCCTTCACCCATCCTCTCAAAGGATCTATGAGTCCTTCTATGAATAGCATGATACACCCGGGCTCTGATATATCTGTCACTGCCATGGATACCCATTGAAACTCTGTTATGAACGCCTCTGCTGTGCCAGTTTGTCTCAACTAGGCTAGATCCTTGAAGTGTATCTTGGGATCGTTCTTGTCAAACCTGTCCATGAGCCTATCTATAAACTCCCTATAGGAGGTGATGTGAATGTGACCCAATGTCACCAGTTCATGATACCACCACTCGTGTGCCTCACCCTCCAAGTGTAAGGTCGTGAAAATGATGGCCTCTGTCTCGGTCATCTGGTTGATCTTATAATACGTGTCTATATTCTATACCCAAGCTCTGGTAGTGTATTTGGATGATCCGTTCAAAGAAGGGATGGTGAGTTTCCCAACTTTTCGAATGAAATTGAGGTTATGCCCCTGCTGCTGTTGTGGTCCTCCCCTCTGCGAATCTCTGGGGCAGTTCTTGAGTCTGAGTCCACAGTACTTGACTAAGGTCATGTCCTGATGGAAGTCAAGACCCAATGCTGCATACTCCCTCCTATACTCTCCAATGTCGTCTGCATGAGTGGGTGGGCTCTGTGCTATTGGTGGTGGTGCTGCTACCGGGGGTGCCCTCTAGAAAATGGGAAACAAGGGTCTGGGAATCCTACTCACAGAGGTGTATGTGCGAGAGGGTGACTGGGGTCTATTGCCTTCTCCTGAGTTCCCTTGTGCTGCATGTGGGACTTGTGTGTCTAGGGTGCCCACTCTAGCCAATCTATCAACCACCTTTGGCAAGGATTGAGACATGGTTCATTGACTAGTTAACATATCGTTGATAACCTGCATGAAAGTTGTCTCTGGATCTACGGGGGCCTTGCCACTACCCTCTGGTCTCTCATATCTGTCTCCTAGCATCCTCTCAGTCTCACACTCTGCCCTTCTGTCTTCTTCTCTATGTGCCTCTTCCTCTTCCTCTGAGCTAGGAGGAAAAGGGGGAAAATCAAGCCTAAGCCTTCTTTCCTTATGCCTGCTGTAATTGACATATTCGTCACCTACGTGTTCATGACCCTCAGGGTCTTCTGCTGCACTCATTGTATTTAGTCACAGGCTTGTATGAATAAAGCTCTGATACCACTGTAATATTCCTAACTTGGCTAGTCTAGGAAACGTTGCTAATGTGTGTGTAGGATCAATGGTTTACAACATATAAATGATCATACAAATAATATATGTGACAAAGGACTGCAAAGTTTGTATTATGATATCTCTATGGATTACAAAATGGCTGAATGTGGATAAATAAATTGACAATACTCGACTAGATCAACAGACAAAGGATCTTATCCAGAATACAAATAAACAACTAAAATATTATACTCGGAATATGGGAGCACTGCAGAATCAATGGATGTGCTGGGACTATGGCAGCTCTGACGGTAACTACTGGAAGTCTGGAAAGTTCACCTTGGGAGATATACTTCTCAGAATGGCCTGGAAACTATCCCAAATGATGCACCCTGCTCTAGTCCTCAGTGTTGGTATCTGTCGGATCCCTCTGCTGATGAATCTGGACCTCGGATGGATACCCCTAGGGGAATGCACCCCTCTTCTTCTGGAAAAATGTGTCCTAGTGATTCCACAATCGAAATAAGATGATATATGTCTCAAAATGACTGCCTTGGTCTGCTGGGAAATGGGTCAGAAGGGTTTCCCTGAATCTGGTCTTATGCTCGCTCTGGAACCCCAAATGTGCCTGCCAAAAGTGTTTCACGTCCAAGTTTGGAAAATGCATACCAGTTGATTCCTCCATTGGAATATGATGAGGAACTAGGAAAAATATGCACCTTGCCCTCCTCTCAAATGGGTCGGAGGGAAATCTCAGAATTCTCCCTGGATGGGATAAGTCGACTAAAAACCCTCTCTGAAGCTGCGCCCTCACTGTGGATGAATGCACCCTTACTGTTGAACACTGTGTAACTGTTGCTGAAGAATGATGGAAGACCTGAATGATCTTCCCGGTGACTAGGGTGTGTCTCTCAACACCGAAATCAACCACTGGTGTCTTCCTCCTGGAATCCACTGAACTGTCTCTCTTGAGATGCGCCTCTTCTCCTCAATGACAAGTCATAATATGCATAATGATGAATTAGGTCGCTGACCCTTCCTTTATAGCTTTATAAAACCCTAAATCATGTTGAAACCCTAATTCACTGGTGAATTCCAAAACCCTAAATCATTGTTGAAACCCTAATTCACTGTTGACTTCTATTTTTAGCTCATAATGACTTAAAAGCCCTTTTAACCCTTTTTAGCTCAATGTCACTCTTCGAATATAACACCTGTGACTGGAGTGACCTCTAGAAAACCTGTTCACCCCTCTTTGGCCCTGGATATATTCTAACGGGGTGGTTTAGACCATTAATCCTCCTCTCTGGAGCTCCCATTTGGAAAGGGACATTACACTCGAAATCTACCAGAGTGGGGGGATGAGGTTCTCCGCTATCTAGATCAAATGTGATGAGTCTAGTATCAGCTAGGTCAACTACCCCCAAGGCAGAAGGTAAGGATTTTTGTTGAGATGGACATGTTTCAATGACCTCCAATACTGACATGGTTGTAGAAGACTGCACCAAGTCATCGACCATATTGTAATTGTGTGCTGCCCTAGCCTGAGGGTTGTTGACGTTCCGTCATAACAAAATGCAAGGGATGCGAATGGTAGGTTCAATGTTAGGGAGTGGAATAATCAAGGGTTGTCTGGCTAGAGATGGAGTTGCTTCTGAAGTGGTTGGAGTAGATTCAGGGGGGCACACTATATTGATGACTATGCGTTTGAAGAAGAATTTCTTCTTCGCTAGTGAGGAGGATATTGTGATCCACTGAATTTCCAGGGTGGATGGGTCTTGGGTTTTGATATTGTCCCATTTGTGGTGGGGCAGGATGTACCTCCTGTTGGGTATTCATAACACCTTCGTGTGGAATAGGGTTTTGCAACACGACCGGGGGTGGTTTTTGCAAATAATATTGTGGGGCCTGCTGAGGGGCAGACGACGTTAGCGGACATGGCATGTTCATAGATTCTTTCAATTGTTTAAAGTCAGAAATTTTGGGGGAATGGTAAGTATAATGTCCATGCTCACCACAAAAAGTGCAAGGGAAGTTCATCTGGAGATTGTTGTTGTTCCTCCCTTGGTGTTTGTTGTTATTTTCCCCTTGGGGGTTCTGGTTACCTTGATTCTGGTTGCCCAAAGTAGGTTGGTTTTGTTGGGGGTTATTTCCACCTGGTCCCAAGTTATTATTGTTTCAATTTTTCCATTTATTCTTGGCATTATTCGACTGATGGGTTGTATTTTTCGTATTCAACTGTTCAAAAGTATGAAGTTGTTGAATGAGAGAGGGATGATCAAAGTTAACACTAACATGTGGTTGTCCATGTGGAGGAGAAACTTCCTATGGAGGACCAGGAAAATGAAAGTATGGATTGTTTTTTGGCAATGATCCATAGGGAGTATATGAAGGGGAAGAACTTTCACTAGTGCCCAGTTTATATGTTGAGGTAGAAGGGGAACCTGAACTTGGTTGAGAGGCCGGGTGAATCATGGGTGTTGGCAAGGGTCCACTCATGGGTGGAGGGGGGGAAACACGATATGGTTGTCGGTAAGGGGGAGGAGGATAATAATATGGCCCTCCATATGGTTGCATATATTRAGGTGCACCATACATAGCTGGTGGTTGGCTGTATGGGTTATGGTGTGTAATGGTACCAATCAACCCATCCGCAATGTGAGACATGCCAGGTTTGTCYTGGCCAAATGGTATGGGTCTGGGTGCATAAGGTAATACTGTGTTTAAGTAACCTGATTGAGCATAAATGAGGTCGAACTGTTGATCCTTGATGATGGATTCTTCTTCAGATTGGGGGAAGGTGGATGCTACATCTTTGTCAAGTATAGAGACGAGTGATTTTAGAAACCAATAAAGATGTTGTTCTTTGGTGGTTTCTGCTTTACATAAACAACATCGCTGATGAAATTCATGGATGTGGTCGGAAATGTGCATAGATGAGGTTTGTTTGCACTCCAAGAGAATTTCTAAACCAGTGTCATGACGAACTAGTAGTTGGAAAAAGGCCAAAAAGGCTTTGGCCAAGGATTCAAAAGTAACGTGGGATCTTGATTTTTTGTCCACATACCATTTGGTTGATGGACCAGTGAGTGTTATTTGAAATAAACTTAAGAGAATGGAGTCATCCATGATTTTGTTTGAAGAGCACAATAAGTGGAAGGTCATAACATGGTTAGCAGGATCTTCCCCCAGTTTTCCTTAACATTTTGGAATATCTGAAGGTAACTTGGTAGGCATATTGGGCCATGTGGGGTCATGTAAAATGGGATCATTTGTGAGTTTAGTCAAATCATAAATGTTGAGAGATGTCAAGTATGGCATGGGGGGATTTGGTGGAGGATTATCTCCAGCCATGGTGTGAGTAGGTAGTGGACCTAACCCTTGAGAGGGATTTGGTGGGGTTGTACTTCTCCCTTGAGAATAAGTTTCCCCCCTGCCTCCTTGTGAAGGACAGATAGTGGATGGATGGCCTTGGGAATTGGAACCAAGCAAAGTGGAACCAAACAAAGATGATCCCAAAATAGTGGCACTCACGAGGGTGTGTGATGGTTGAGCTGGTGAGTCGACAAGACTAGGAACTCCTCCTAGAATAGGAGGGAGATTCTGCAAGCGTCTGGAATGACAGGGATTTTGTGGGTCCCCTGAGATGTTCGACTAGCAAAGTGAATGTGTGTAAATGGTGATGATAGAAATAAATGAACAAGAGATTTGTATAATTTGGACCTTCAAAAGATAATATAACTCACAATTGCATGTAATCGAATGAAAATCATACATAAATCAACTACAAATAAGCATACATGTGGGTAGGTGGATTTTGTCCACGTGTGGGAAAAAATAAAACAAATACTTGCGTCCTAAAAGACGTATCATCGTTCCTCTCAAAATAGCACTAGACCTTCCAAGAGCACTCAACAGTGGGGTCTGAAGTTACCATAAGAGGAACTAGTGAAGGAAGAAATAATCAATTATAACGAGGGGTAGAGGGTGCATATCCCAAAAGAGCTGGCGATATTTCCCAATAGCCACAAAAAATATGATCAAGATGCAATGGAAACCCACAATTTCCACCTAGATAGATGTCCTAAATTTGGTCACTAGGTACCTCGGTAAAAGTGTGACATTTAGATTTTCAGCCTTAGAAATGGGTCACGGCTTGGTTCCCTTCCAAGAGTTGGGTGACTCAAGGGGGGATGCACAAAACAACCAGACTTCAGCCTTCGACCCTTCATGGGTATCTCCCTACCTTATGGTGTAGGAACACTTGACTTGGAGGATTTTAAAGTTCCCTATTTGTCAAATTCTAATGTTTGAAAATGTGAGAACCAGATAATGGGGGGTTATTTGGATGCCTACCCCGAGATCCTACCTAGACTAAAAAAATTCTTTTGGCACCTCCCGTGGAGGAAAACTTAGTGAGTTTTTAGAAAAAATTTAGATGTGGTGGGTTGAGATATTAGGGGTGTGAACCAATCTCGTTTGAATTAAGTGTGTGTGGATAATTTCTCAAGAAATAGTGGGACGTTTCAGAATTCCTTTGGAGAAAACCTACTTCAACCTCCACAATTCAAGATGTAAATTATGTGAGTGAGGAGTGACTTTGTGTGTGAGCAAGTGAAAAAATGTGCCAAATTTTAATAAGTTAGGTGTGAATTTTCAACATGTGGACTTCATGTGGTCCTTACAAATCTTGGTTACCTAGCTTACTAAGTGTCATTGGTACAACCTTCCAGAATTTTAAAATCCCTAAAGAACTAGCATGTGGACATATGGGTCCTTACCAATCCTTTAAACTCCCTAATTTTGTTTACAATAAGAAAGCTTTGAAAAAATATCCTAGATTTGCAAACATGTGGGCATGTATGGGCTCATTACTTTGATATTTAAAATCCCCTAGTGATGTAAACTAAGAAAAAAATTTCAAGAAACTATCCTAAGTTTGAAACATGAGGGTATGTATGGGCCCTTACAACTTTAAGATGATTTCAAAATGAAACTAAGAGGAGACCTAGGGGGGCTTTGTCCTCTCCTAAATATTTTTGTTTAGGGAGATGAAATGTCTCCTTAACCACCTTTCTAATTCTCAAGATCGCTCTATGGTGCGAGAGAAGAGAATAATCAATGATTAAAGTTAATTTATGGTCCCAACGTAAGTGTTTTAAATGTGATAGAAATAATCTCAACTCAAATTTTACAAACCAAACAAGCCATCCATGTGGTTTAGCTAATATATGGTTGTTTTTACCCCATAAGTGCCTATGTTTAGATTACCTTTCATATGGGAAAGGAATCTAAGTGGAGTGCATGGGTATTAAAAATTTCATGAAAGAAATAATTTGAAGGCTAGGGGCCTTCAAATCATCACAAAAACCCTTACAATTTTGAAACTCTGGAAATGTGTGTGGGTTAAAGTTCTGACAGAGGCACAATCGGTGCATAGTGCGCAAAATGCGTAGAGAACATAATCCTTTTGGGTGCACAATGCACATAATGCACAAATAACATAAGCCTTTTGGGTGCACAGTGGGTTGAGTGCGCATCTATGGGTTGGAATACCCACGCATGTTTGGATACGCGTTGGGGGGGAAATGTTTGAGTGAAATTGTCCTCCTCTAGCTCAAAATTTTTCTTTTGACAGGTAAGGCTAGGTCAGTTTCGGTACCTTCAATACAAATGGATTAAAAATAAATGTGCTCTAAGCCCAAATAGGGTGGAAATTGATACCTTTCCCCAGGATGGTCGCCAATCTGTTTTTCCCATTTCGTCACTTGGGTGAGAAAAACAATGGAACTTGCATGCCCATTTGGGCATGATAGACAAGACAGAGGTTAGTGAGTGGATTAAACAAGCCAAACACATTAAATAAACAAGTAAACAAACTAAAACAACTAAGGAAATAAAAACTATAATGCATAAGAAACTTTTAGAACCATAAACAATCAACCAATGACCAAGATTATGCCACCAATGGATAATTATATTAGTTGGCAAAACACCATAGAGAAAAATGAGGACTTATGTGTCCCCTCTTATTTCTTGGGAGGGATCTTGAGTTCCCTAATGGAGATCTCTTCTTACAATGTAAGAAAACTGGGAGATGATGAAGAAAATCAATGCCTATTCCCTCAAGAGGTTGGTGGAATGGCCTATTGCAATGATGCTAGAATTCTCCTAGAAGAAAAGAGGATTCTCTAGGGCGAATTGAGGAAGAATAAAAATACTATGAAGATATTAGTTTCTTAGTGCACCCATGGCCTACATTTATAGAATTTCTTCAAGGCAATATTCAATTGGTTCTTAGTGTGAACAAAGGGCCCTTTAGGGCACCCATTGGTCCTTGACAAGCCCCCCATTCGGATTTTGCTCAAATTTGAAGGTCAAATCAAATTCGAAGTTGGTCCATAAGTGGTTGGGGGGGGGTGACAAGAACCATAAATGCGTTGTTCACATGAGTGCACGAATTTTCTCATACACAGTCGCACATATGGCGCATTGTGCGCTCTACAGGCTTCGTTGGCCCATGCACTGTGCACGCACTTCCTTTAGTGAGTTTGCGCATGTCAATTTTTTCCCAATTGTATAGTTTTTTCCTTTCGAAATGCATTTTGGTGCTGCATGTGAACTAATAGTTGTTGTCATTGCTATATTTCTGTAATCATTTGCATGCAATGTTGCAGACAAAATTTCAGTGATAACAACTTGTAGGAGTTGTGGATTGGTGTTTGTTTATCTCTTGTGTGCAAGAAGTAGATCACAGGAGTTGCAGTAGGATCTTCAGAGATGCATCAACTAGGACATATGAGGAAAACCATCATTCAAGAAATATGTCAGTCTCTCCCTTAGTGTAAAAGGAAACAAATTTATTTAGATCTAGGAAAACAAATTTAGAAGTCTAGCCTGCCAACATGTCTTAGACCAAGGGTAGGTCCAAGGGATGTATGGCTTATCCACAGGATATATTTATCCATAATAGAATCTAAGACTCTATTGGGGAATAATATTTTATTCTTCTTTAGTTTGTTTTCCACCATGATTTTTAGTTCTTTGAAACATCTAAGTAGTCTATTATCTTCCCTATCACTTCCTCAGAGAGAAGATCTATCAGATTTGGGTTAGATCTTGTTTTTTTTCTAATTTTTGTAGAGCGTCATACCTAAGTAGTTCATACCAGAGCGACTAGTCATGGGATGCATAACTATTGGGTTGCGACCACCTGCAGATGGTCGCTAGTTGCATATTTGTTTGGTCCCGACTACCCCTATAGGTTGTTGTTTTGTAAAGTTTTCTAATTTGGCTTGATCATATATGAATGTGTATAGTGTTGTAATCCCATCAAGGCTCTGAGAACCTAGATCCTCTTTATGATTAAGCCTCTTTTTTGTCATTTTTATCTGAAGTGAAGTTGAGGTTTATTGAGTTTTTTTTATTGGGCCTAATTACTTGTATGTGTTAGTTGACTAGTGAAGTGTTGATCTAGGAAATGTACCCAACATGTCTTTCCAGATATGATAGTGTGTTTTTCCCTTGTTCTTTTGGTTTGTAATTTCCTTTGTGCATCTAGTTTGCGTTGTTAGATTTCCTTTTAGGTTTTGGGTTTGATTATGATAGAGACATTGGAGTGTGCTTTGATGCATCACTTCCAATATCCTACAACCCTTGATTTTTGTTTGTTGGTTTTTGGTTTGCATATATGTTTTCTTTATTAGCTTAAGGAACATTTTTTTAACATTTCCATAGAAAATGAAAACAAAAAATTGCTTACATGAAGATTTTGACCATTTGAAGAAAGGAAGTGCATCATTATGTTTGGTTGAAGGATCTTGTTTAGTTTCTTGGGTTGTATTGCATGGTTGTTTTGTGTTGATGAGGTTGTTTATTTCATTGTAGATTTTGCAAAGAAAGGTATTTTTCCCTTCCTTAGCTAGCATTTATCGAAAGAGAAAGTTTTGCATCATTGCATGCATTGGATTGAAAATAGTCATTAACACCACCAAAAGTTAATTTGTTTCCTAGACCTAATAACAACCATAAGAAAATAATGCTTATTCTAAAATAAATTAGACTCTTTTTCTTGATAACACACCAATATTAGTTAGGACTTAGGGCTTTGGTGTAGGATTAGAAAGTGAACTCTCCAAGTCCATCAAAACGAAGCCTAGAATTCATTAAAGACAAAAAAAATCCATTGTTACACCATGTGTGTTGGGAGCCTACTATAACACAAGAGTAAAGCACAAGGTCACATTGGGGCAAGTAGGGTGATACCCCCTCTCTACCTGTCATGTTGTTTTGTAGAATTCTTTGACTACTATGTATACACGGGTCTCAAAAGTGTCACACCTCCATGAGAGGTAACGCTTCTTGAGGATTTGGTATTAGTTACCCTACCCTTACATGTGGTCAGACCTTCAATTTTTTTCCTGGTCATCGAGTGTGAGGTGGTAACCTTAGTGGTTTATCATAGGTATCTACATAGGTGATTGTATGTTGGAAGTTCATGCAGTACCTCGGGAAGATGTTTAATGTTTTTTTTAGTTACCCCAGAGGGTGACCACCTTAATAAAGGGTAATTTCATTGTTTATATATTTTACTTGAGGATTATCATAGTTGTTCATCTCACCTTCACTAGCCAATATTTTGGGGACTTGACATCCACTAGAGGGTTGGTTTTTGGAAGGCTCCTTGAGCCATTGGTTTGCTTCATGTTAGCCTATATTTATTAGGGGTGTTCTATTTGGTTCCAATTCTACATCAACCTTAGGTTGATTTTTTGGTTTTGTTTTAACACATATCATTCACCATGTTTGAACAATTGCATCATTGGTCTCGTCAACAACAAGGAATTTCACCTATTATAGAGGTACAACCACCTCTTAAGAAATGTGATATAGGTGGCCAATAATTTGAAGAGACTGACAAATGGTCAGAGGAGAGTGACTCCTTTGAAGTTAAAGTGGTTGATGAGAGTTCACCACCTCATTTTAAACCTCTTTTGATTGGTCCTCGTGACCCTATACCTGCCCAATTTAGGGAGTTTTTTTATTGAGCACTTTTCTTTGTTTAGTGATCCTCACATCATGTCAGGCCAAAGTGTTTCATCCACTGTGGTTGAGCCTTCAAGACCGTCAAAGAGTATTATAGGGGGAATTATAGTAATGTCCACCTTGTCATCCCTTAGTGCCATCATACCTTCACCTTCTTCTCCAATTTATTTAGGTGTATCCATTTGGGGGATGTCGACCATATTTTATTTTCCCTTTGTAAGTATACCTAACATTCCTACATCCATCCCATCGGTTGTGATTCCCACGTTTGGATCCTCTTCTAGTTGGAGGCCAAGAATTGGTTTCATCATAGAAGGTGGAATTCCTTCCACCTCCTCTATTCTTATAAGCATCCCAATGATTTTGAGTTTTGGTTTTCATTTTGGTTGGAATATAACTAGTGGGTTTAGAATTATTCCTAGTCAATATGGGGGAATCACCATTTCTGGGGGATTTAATATACCATGGGGTAGCACACTATTTTTTGGTAACACTATTCCTTCCACACATACCATTGTTCCTAGTGGAACATCCCTCGGGGGAAAATTTGCACAATAGGGTGGTTATCCTTTCATCCATACATCTAGTCTTGGGGTTTTTTTATTTGGGGCTAGTTTTGGTCTGGGAAGTAATTTTCATTTAGGGTCCATGTCCGATCCTGGAGGTAATCCTCCTGGGGGAATGTATATTCTTGGGAGAAATCGTGATCCTAGAATTTCCTCCATCCTTGGGTGCAATAACCCTTCTGGAACACCAAATGCCTCAAAAAACACTAACATGGGGGAACCTCAAGGTTCATATAGGTCTCAAGAAACTTCATCTACTTCCTAGTATTCATTTTCCCGTACATCTTTTTCTTTCTTGGTGACGTTAGAATTTCCTCATTTTTCGTATTTGCAAAATGACCCCATCCTCTGTGACCCCTTATGGCTGGATATAATTGTGAATTTACCCTCATACATGCCTAAGTTCAAAGAAAATATGAGATAAGACCCATCCACACATATTATGACCTGTCACCTGTGGTGTTCATTCAACTCTTTGATGGATGCTAGTATACAATTGTATTTTTTCCAGTGATCCTTGACCAGAAGTGCTACCAAATGGTACATAGAACTAAAGGGTGCTTCCTTAAATAGTTTCAATAACTTGGATATGGAATTTTTTTTAATGAATTTCGAATTTCCCATATGATATGAGATAGGAACAAAGTTGTTGACATACTTGCATCAAAATACTTCTACCCACATCTACGATCATATTCACGAGTGGAGATGAAGATGCATGATGATCAAAACCAAAATTCATGACCAACGCCTTATGGAGTTGTTTACAAAATATCTCTTACCACCCATTGCCAAGCATGTTTCTATGGTAGGTGTGACTTCTGAATAGTAGACCATGTTACATGTGCAATGCTTAGATATGAACTACTCTCAGTATGGCACCATATATAATATTATCTTGCATGATCCTACACCATCAATAGATCTGAGAAAACCAAAACTAGGACCCCATGCCAATGGTGTGGTGGGTTTTGTTTCCAATGCTTATGTGGGCTAGTTATCCAATCAACTAGGTCAAATGAGTATTTCATCAAACCCATAGACTACTGCACCTATTTCTGAAATTTCCAAGGTCCCACTCAGACCTTTGAGGTGAACTTGGTGCAATCCATGCAACTAAATAATCCTCAACAACTTGCAGGAAAAAATAAGAATAAAAAGAAAAAATATAATATTGAGCGTGGGACTGCTCAAACAATTTTTTTTTTTAGGGAAGGCATGAAGGAGAATAAAAATAGTTGGTTCCCCTACATAATCCGTGGGGAGGACCATCCTACTCACCATTTTCCTCAAAAGGATTAGATTCACTGATACTTGGCACAACAAAAGGTTGCCCAATAGCCTACTATATTAACCCATCCTCCCCCCCCCCCCCCCCCATCCTCAAAAAATGGTTGCGTCAAGTCCCACCCCTCCATTAGGGGAAATTAGAGGCGCCCCTTAGTATGAGGGGGCATCCTAGAATTCCACAATATTAATGTGTGATCAGACAGTCAATCTCCAAACTCAAGCTCACAATTACAACACTTTAGAGATTACTCTTGCCATGTAAAAGTAGACCTCCTCTTCCCTGCCTGGTGGCTCTCTCCACATCAAGAAGATATCCTTTGAGACATTGCTTCACCCCTCGAAGGGTGTTGTTGGATTCATGACACATAATCCAAATGCATGGCCTGCCCACAACTACAATATTGTGGAAGATTTAGCCTAGACATAATGTTCCATGTTTGCTCTCAAATTCCTCTAAAGTTGTCCCATGTGGAAAAAATATTTGTTATCAGTGATATGCAAGGTTGATTACTTGGATTCAAGTCTAATTACCTTTGATTCATACCAATTTCATCATAGGCATTGTGTCCATTTCATGTTGGAAATATCTTGGCTATCCGAAGATTGATACATATAACACCATGTTGAAAGAATTCGACAAAGACATGTTTTAGCCTCATGGCATTATCACTACATTTCCCATTGAGATAGGTGGTAATACTGTCTTCGTTGAGATAGAGGTAGCCGGTGCATTGCTTGAGTATAATATTTTACTTTAGTGTACTTGGTTCTATGAGATGACACTATTCGTCTCATCGGTCTTTTAGGTCTTACATTTCCCTCATTAGGGGAAAACAGTTACAATCAATAAAATTGTGTTTTTTACCCCAGACCTTGGATCCAATGTGGGTTTTAACTTTCCCTTTGTTGGTGATTCCCATAGTTCTTACATGAGTGTTGGTGTGGGGATGTTCAAAGACTCTTCATTTATGATTAAATTTACCCTCCCCCCACCACCTCCTTCTCTGAATATCGCTATGAACAATATGATCTCTTCGTTTACCAGTGGATCCCTCGATTCTTTCTATCCTTGGGTGGTTCCTTGTATTGACTAAGTTGAGTCTTACAGAGCCACTATGCTACTCATTGTGGTTGATATTTCCTCCATTATGATCTCATCAACATTAGCTAATAATAGTTATCAACTCCATATTCATATCGAGTGTGATCATCCTACTTCACCCACATGGGTTGTTGACTCTCCAAGTTCACATGATTTCGTAGATACTTCATTTCCTTCTGATAAGGCCATCTTGGAAGTCATGGTTTCCATTGATAAGCCAAGGGAAGATGAGCATCATTGAGCATATATTATTCTTGATTCATAACCAACTAGAGTTGACATGATGAGTTTTGATCTCGGACTAGGGGCATTTGTTGGGGCATCCAATGAAATTCCTAGTCTTCACCATTTTTAGCCTCCGATATTTTTTTGGATCTTTCCATTGAATTTTCCACTCTTAGTTACCTCGAAGATCAATGATTTGTACCTTGTTTGTTTCTTGATGGGCATCATCAAGGAGCTATAATAGTTCAAAATATGCTCATTATGAGTCTCTTTGTATACAAAACATTTTTTTTATGTGGTATGGAATCGACATGGTTTGCCACATATTTCTAACCACGCTTCATGAGTTCGTTAATGATGATAGGGATCCTTGGCTTGATCCTACCAATGGGATCTACTTTTTGTAAAGAGTAAGAATGCATAGTTCCTTGTATATAGGTTTGTGGTGTGAGTGATTTTTGTTTTCATATATCATATCAAAAAAATCCAAAAACATTTGTTTTTTTTTAGATTTCATTATGCATTTTAACCCCGAGTCTAGTATTTCTAGATATATTTTACAGGACCTAGTGACATTTTGTTTGGACTTTTTCTATGGTGACATCCACTAAAATTGAGGTACGGGTTCTAATTGGCATATAGGATATATTTTTCCCTACAGCCACATATTGCATTATTAACCATCTTCTCTGCTATCACAATGCCTTAGGTTTGATCTCATCAAGTTGCAACATTATCCACTCTATTATTGTATGCCATAAATTTCATGGTAGTGCCTGCCCTCCATGGGCACCCTAGTTAGCACCATGATTACCATGTAGTTCCCATGTTGTGATTTCCTGTAGACCCAAGATCCATTCTTTAGACTTTCCATGAATTGGAATTGAGACTCATTCCTCTCTCTCCACCTATATTTTGGCTATATCCCAAGGGGGTTCTTGTCCTTTTATGTTACTTTACAATTTCTTATGCATTTGTTTCTTATGTCATGCTATTTTTTGTTTCACTAATGTTTTCCTTGATCTCGCTTGCCACCATTGCAGTAACACTTGGCCACTTTCCACTTACATTATTTGGCCTCCGTTTTGTGACTATATACACATGGAGAGAACCATTGCTAAGAGTGGACCTCACTTTCCAGTACCAATCTGCATTCATTTTTCTTAGGTTGGTTCCATGCTCTTGGAACATAGAATAATTTTGTTAAACCACTCATTCTCTTAGGAAGAGCTCACTTTTAAATATTTTTTGTGCTCGTTAAACCATGAAAAAGAAACATTTATGATCTCACTTTTAACTCTTTTTTCTGCTCCCTAAGCCATGAAAAAAACACCTCACGAGTATCCTTTTAACTCTTTTTCGGGATCATAAAAAATAAATGACAAAGACATCATAAAACACATTTTATCTCTCTTTCACACTTGTTAAACCATGAATGAGATGCTCAAAACACAAAAATGTGAGGTTTTTTGTACCATTGATATGTATTTACAAAAGTGATAGTGTCAATTGTGTTTCCCTTGAACATGTCACCCGTTTACGTCATTGTCTTAACGTTGGGTTTAACTTGTCTAGGAGTCGTATACCATAAATATGAGTCATATACTCCTCTGAATGGTTACTCTTCCAGTCATTATGGAGATTTATTCAATGCATCATGTGTCGTTACACTATATCAATGGTTCTCTTGAGTCTTGTTTTAGAGTCATCATTATTTCATGCTATATGTTCAAGGGAAGTTAACCTTGAGTCGGCCATCTATTGTCCTATTGACCATCCATGTTGGAAATCCTTTTGTCAATTGTACTTGGTGATTCTGTTTATTCACATAATCTCTCAGTATATGTTTCACGTTGATTGATGGAGAATACATTAAGGCCCTCCTTCGATGGATCTCTTCCTATCAACTTCAACACATTATCTAGGAGAGGGATCTAGAAACCAACTAGTACTTTGGAGCTTGTAGTCCTTAGTGGCAGGCTTCCTCGTGATCAAAAATGAGTTTACAACATTGAATTCTAATTGATTCATTCTACGAGTGTTCAAAATTAGATCCTCTATTCACACTCGCTAGATTGTACTAGGTACCTTGGGGTCCATTTTCATCATTGGTGGGTCCCCTCACTTTTGTTAAAAATATACCTCAATGAACAATAATCAAATGGTTTATACCATGATTGAAATCAACTCATTTATTCACATGTCGTAGAATCATACCATCGGGGTTTGGGACTAAGACCTTGGGTTTGGGGCCACATCATTTCTATTCACCCCTCCCAATTTGTGATGAAGTATATCACTACACTATGCGTACTTTGAAGACTTCAGGGGAACTCTCATTGGTGCTCGATGTATTCCTGATGTATGCTATGACATAGATCCACATTATATTTTCTCATGGCTATGATATTTTCAATGGCATAAATCCAATATGTACTTTTTCATGGCCATGGTCTTGCATTTCACATCATGGATATGTAGTGTATTGTGTTGACAACCTTACTTTGTCTCTCTTCTTGCATTTCACATCATGGATATGTAGTGTATTGTGTTGACAACCTTACTTTGTCTCTCTTCCGAGCATGGGTATTCATACCTCATGGAATATATATATATATATATATATATATATATATATATATATATATATATATATATATATATACTTTATGTATGATTATAGGTACTCCTTGGATTCTTGATCTCTTAGCTCGCTCCTCATGCTGCCTCATGTTGATGACTATTATTGTAATGTGTTTCAACCATCTATTTCTCTCCTGGAATCACACATTAGGGGTAAGTTGTTATATCCTTATTTTCCACTCTAGGGTCTCACTTGGGACACATTGATGATGCTATCATGATACACACCCTTTTTCCTTGGTTTCAGTGATTTTTGAGGATGGTCACTATTGAACCCATTTCTAGGGCACAACCGGTCATTGTCAAACAACTTTGCAACCCACAAACGATCACTAGATGAATTACTTCCATCCCATGACCCCCTCTATAGCCTTCTATAATTGGTGAATTATGAGTAGATCGACTTGGGTGAGTTGGTTATATCATGGAAGGAGCTTGGGAACTCTCAATTTAGTCAATTTCATTAAATTCTAGATATCTAGAATCCTCTCCGAGCCTCCTCCACCACTATATATAAGGAAGACATTCCTTGGGAAAGAGGGGAAAACATCATTCATAGGTGCATGATGCTATATTTTCAAAAGAGATTCTCCATACAATACAACCTTCATATAAGGTTTTCCTTTCTTGAGTGAGGGTAGAAGAGGAGCAAGAGAAAGGGTCAAAGGAGAATCTCTTTCATGATTCAAGGTATGATTATTTGATTGGTGTATTTCTCTTTATTCATTAATATAAATCTATGGTTTTTCCCTATCCACATTTTTTAATTCAATTATAGAAGATAGATATGATCTCTCCTTGAGTGAATTTGAATATATCTAAATTATATCTTAATTTCCTAGCACTTGTAGGAGTTGTAGATTGGTGTTTGTTTTCCTCTTGTGTGTAGGAAGAATATCATAGGAGATGGAGATGGATCTTCAAAACTGTGTTATTCAGGACATACGAGGACAATAATCATTCAAGAGGTATGTCATTCTCTCCCTTAGTTTAAAAGGAAACAAATTTATTTAGATATAGGTAAAACTATTTAGAAGTCTATCCTCATTGTCTGTATTGGACCAAGGGTAGGTCTAAGGCATGTCTATCTTATTCATAGGTTTGATTTATCCACAACAAAATTGGTGACTCGATTAAGGAAGAATCTTTGATTCTTCTCTTGTTTGTTTTCCACCTTTATTTTTAGTTCTCTAAAACATCTGAGTAGTTTATTATCTTCCCGATCAATTCCTTGGATATAAGATCTGTTAGATATGAGTCAGATCTTTTTTTCTTTCCAAAATTTTTTTGAGTGACATGCCCGATTAGTTCATACCATAGCGATTGATCACAAGCTACATAAATGTTCAGTTGGGGCTACTTGCAGACGGTCGCTAGGTGCATACTTGTTGGGTCATGACCTTCCTTATAGGTTATTCTTTTTCATAGTTTTCTGCTTTTTCTTGATTAGATCTGAATTTTTTTGGTCTTGTAAGCCTGTCAAGAGTATGCGAACTTAGATCCTCTCTATGATTGAGCCTCTTTTTCACCATTTATAATTGAATTGAAGTTGAGGTTTGTTGAGTGTTTTTGTTGGGCCTCCTCGCTTGCATATGTTAGTTCACTGGTATAAAATGTGCAACCTTTGTAAGATTATTCACCACTACCATGATGGAATCATTCTACCTTGCAATACTTGTCAATTTGGTGATGAAATCTATTGTAACTATCTCCCATTTCAATTCAGGAATGGGAAATGGTTGTAACAATCATGTTGGATTCCTATGTTTAGTCTTCACATTATGGCATTCCGTGCACTTGGCTATGTAATCAACCACATCATTCTTCATTCTAGGACATAAGTATTGGCTTCTTACCGCTACAATGATCTTTTGGTACCCTGGATGTCCAACATAGGGTACAATGTGCATCTCTTTTAAAACTAAATTTCTCAATTTACTGAGAATTAGGAACATAAACTCTATTCCTCTACAAGATAATTCCATTTTCTTCCATCTTGTAATATTTATTTTTCTACTATACATTGTTCTATTGTAAACTTTCTTTAACTTGTACATAATGTTGGTCTGCTATTACAACTTCCAAAATTCTATCTTTTGAATATGAATTGTACATGCTTATGGCAATAACATGCATTTCATGCACCCTTACACTGAGTGCATCAAACACTTTATTCTCTTTCCCCTTGATATGTTTGATATCAAAACCATATTCACTAAGAAATTCAAACCATATCGTTTGTTTGGCATTTAGTGTGTGCTTCTCAAACAAGTGTTTCACACCACTATGATTTGTCTTCAGCTCAAATTTTCTTCCCATGAGATAGTGGCTCCACATTTTTAAGGAATTAAATATGGATGCTAACTCTAAGTCATGGGTATCATAATTTATTTCATTTTCCTTAATCTTCCTTGACTCATAACATATGACATGCCCACTTTGTGTAAGGACCCCACCAATCCCTTCCTTGCATTCATCGGTGCACACAAAACAATCTTCATCTGGATATACAACCTTTAGAATAGGTGCACTGGTCAATAATTCCTTCAAACATTAGAAACTCTCCTCACACTTGGTAATCCATTCAAATTTCATTCCTTTCTTTTGCAAGGGTGGTATTGGGTGTGAAATATTGGAGAAAACCGTGATGAATCTTCTGTAGTAACCAACTAAACACATAAAATATCTCACATATGAAACATTCTTTGGAACTGGCCAACTTTTAATTGTTTCAATCTTTTTAGGGTCCATCGATGTGCCCTCCTTTGAGTCGATATGACCCAAAATGGATGTTCCTTTGATAGAAAGTTCATT
Source organism: Picea sitchensis (assembly GCA_010110895.2). Classification (NCBI taxonomy): domain Eukaryota; kingdom Viridiplantae; phylum Streptophyta; class Pinopsida; order Pinales; family Pinaceae; genus Picea; species Picea sitchensis. The sequence continues at coordinate 43,433 of SNQJ01S0064629.1, forward strand.
TTCTTAACTTGAAGCACCATCCTCAATTGTTTCTCTTTCAACACTTGAAGCACCATCCTCAAATGTTGTTCATGCTCCTCCTATGTCTTGGAGTAGATAAGAACATCATCCAAGAGGACAATGACAAATTTGTCCAGGTTTTCCCTAAACACTCCATTCATTAGACACATAAAAGTAGTTTGTGCATTTGTTATGCAAAATGACACCACCACAAACTCATAATGGACATATCTTGTCCTAAATTTTGTCTTTCTGATGTATTATTCTCTGATTTTTACTTAATGGTATCCCAATCTCAAGTCAATCTTGGAAAATGTCTTTGTTCCTTTCAATTGATCGAAAATATCATTGATCTAGGGCAGAGGGTACCGATTCTTTACAATAACCTTATTAAGTTGTTTGAAATCAATACACAACCTCAGAATTCCATCCTTTTTCTTCCCAAAGAGTACTAGGGAACCCCAAGGTGAGACACTTGGGTGTATGTACCCCTTCTTAAGTAATTATTCTAGATTCATCTGCAACTCTTTCATGTTTCATATGCTCATTCTGTAAGGATTTTTGAAAATTGGGGTGGCTCCAAACATTAAGTCAATAGAGAAGTCTATATCTCTCTTTGGTGGAAATCCTAGTGATTCCCCAAACAAATATTCATATTCCCTCAATATTGGATAGTCTTCAATACTTGGCTCCTTATCTTTTACTGGCTCTTTCATATCGGATGCATATATTTGGAACCCTTTCCTAAAACTTATTTTCAACTGCAATGCTGAAATATATCTGATAGATATAGGTCTTGGAATGCCTTGCATTGTCCTTGAATTTCCTTCCTCATCAAGGAATGCATAGAATTTTTTGTAACAAAGTAGGATAGCACGATGTTTATCCAACCAATCCATACCAATTAATCAATCATATGAGCCAATTGATATGATGTTCATATTTTCTTTAGTGCCAACTCCATTAATTCTTAATGGGAAATCCTTGACAAGTTCATTGATTTTTATTTTGGTTCCAATGGCTAGATGAACCAACAAATACTTTTCATGCTTACATATCCTCAATTTAAAGCTTTCAACTATTTTTGGATCTATATAGTAATGTCTAGCTCTAGAATCAATCAAAATAACTATGGGATGATTATCAATCTTACCTTCTACCTCAATCATATGAGATTGGTAGTCTTCTTGTCTGTTGTCTAGGGCTGCATAAATCCTTGGCATGATCCTACCCTCATCATTCATTGTATCATCTTCCTTAATGTTATGCATAGTCCTCATCCTATCTCCTTTATGAGGACAAGCTTTGTACATGTGGTCCCCCTTTCATCCCCAACAATTTATGGGTTTTTGTCTTAGCATTTTTCCCAAGAAATATGTCATATTGGGACAATTATGTGATTTATACCCTTTCCTATAAGACTATGAATTATTACTGAAGAAAGGTGGCTTGAATCTTTTCTTCCTTTGATCCATCTTGCCTTTCTTGTTGTCATCCCAAACTCTTTCAAAAGATAGCCTTGTCTTACTTTGCTCACACAAATAATTAGATTTTCTTATGGCTTCTTTTAAGGTTCTAGGATCATGAAATTGGATTTTATCACTATAGAAATAAGGTATCCCACTAAAAAATATTTGGATTTTAACCTTCTCATCCTTGATGAAGCCAACATACCTCAAAAATTCAAGGAACCTCCTCTCATACTCATCCATTGTCATGCTTCCAAGCTTGAGTTCAAATAACTCTTTCATTTTATTACAATAATGGTTCTCTGACAAGTATTTCTTCTAAAAATATTTTTTGAACTCCCTCCATGAGATCCTTTTCTCATCAATGTGTTTAACCTTCTTGAGCTGATCCCACCACATAGATTCTTTTCCTTGAATAAGGTAGGTTGCAATTATGGCTTCTACATTTGATGAATAATTGTGCAATTTGAAATATTTACTCATTCCCAACAACCATTCTTCTGCATCTTCATATTTCTTATGTTCACCATAAAAAGTGGGACCCTTAATCTTCCTAAGCTCTCCTAGAAAATCATCTACTTTAGACCTCCTCCTCTTTCTTCGGTTAGGGGACACACTTGGGATTCTCTCCAACATTGACTGTGCATGTGATTTTCTATTTGATATCCCTTGTGAATGATGATGTTGATGTCTACTAACATTCCTTGTTATCCTATATCCTTCATGATCATCCCTCCTATCATGAGATTTGGATACTTCTAATTTCCTTGCATGGCTACTTATTTTATGCCAGAATATTTATTGATTTGCATCTACAACACATTCACACACTATAGAATATCCTCCTAAAATATTATCATCATTTTATTGTCTATATATATCTCATCACTTCTTTCTTCAAGCTTCTCATAGTCTCAACAAACTCCAATTGCTCCACCCACCTTCTATGTCCATTGGACTCGGTCTTTGCATTTCCCATGATGACATGTAAACCTTTTACCTCCTCTGCATGGATGTAATACCATTGGGAATCCTCCATATCTATATTTCTCATATAGGAACCAAATATGAATTCTTGTACCTCTAATTCTACAAGAAATGTGCATGTAACAATTCTTGTTAGAGTTATGCATAGTGTAAAATATTTCATAAATTAGATTACATGTCATGCTTCAGATGAATTTGTGAAAGGTATAGATGAATTGGAATGTAATTATGACTATTTATGTACATTATCTTATGAATTATATTTCCAATGACTATACTCATGCCTCATTCGGAGTTCTGAGCTAGAAGTTACAACCTTTTGAAGTTTGCATTTTCTACTCATTTGTGATCTGTTTTCACTACTGCTATGTTTCAGAGAGGCCATTTTCTCCCACTTGTAGAATAAAATTCGTCAAGATTAAAAAAAACTATATATTGGGTGTATATACAATTTATTATTGTGAACACAGATCAACTCTTGGATTTGGAATTTGATACTCATGCCAAATTCTATATAAATATGGAATTGACAACTTTGTGCTTTTACACTTTCTCCAAACTTAGAAACTTTAGCCAAAATTGGATATCTCCCAAACGGAGAAGAACTTGGAAAAATTGCCTCAAAACAATTTTTTCTGGATTGATGTGTATATGGCATGTTCATTAAATAAAATTTTATGGATTGGTGATTTGGGGCCCCTTTCCTCCTCCAAAGATTTCAAAAATCCCCAAAGTGCACTCGAAAATACTGGATTTTTCACTATTTTAGTATCCCCACACCAATTCCTTTTGAATTTTTCCAGGAGCCTAAATGGGTATATCCATTCCTGCATTTTGAGATATCGATCAAAATTACACCTTTATCTAGTCCTTGGTTATTGAGTACGGCCCAGATCTTTGAAAGTCACTAATTCTCATTTTTCAGAAACTCCAAGTAGAATTGGCCAATATCCCTCACTTGAATTATTGTATCCCTCATCAATGCAAACATACACCTAAATTTTTTGTTCCATTCTGAGTTGAAATGCTCCTCTTATGGACAAAACAAGTTTTTGGCTCCAAACTGGTTATTTTATTTTATTTTTGTAAAAAGTCCATTTTTGTTGACATGGAAACCTAGATGACATGGCATGGAACATGGATGATGATGTACATGTGTCATCCCCTAATTCTTCCATGTAGTCACCCTCCTTCCCTTCATCGAAAATCAACTTATTTTCCTTTGCATCGACGATTAACAATTTTCCTTAGTAAACCAATTTTGTTCTTGAATTTAGCTCAACCCCAATCATCAATGATTGTTGATTTCCTTCACATCTATGATCAATGATTTTCCTTTACATAGGTGATTGATTATTTTCCTTGGTGAACTAAACTTTTTCATGAATTTCGTCGAAACCTGATCATTAAGCGATTGGCAATTTCCTTGGCTGACCTGGCATGACATGTGGATGCTGACATGGAAACTTGGCTAGCGTGGCATGACACATGGATGTCAATGTGCCATGACACATAAATTGTTACATGGAATTACACCTCATTCTCCTCTTTTCCTTTAATTGGTGATTTCTTTTGGATGTACGAAACATTTCACTGATTTTGTCAACCCAATCATCGACAATTGACCATTCCTTTTGGAAAAATGAAACACTTAGTCGATTTTTCCCACTGGATCATTGGTGATTGGTGATTTATTTTGGATGAATGAAACACTTCACCGATTTTTCCAACCCAATCATCGACGATTGGTGATTTCTTTTGGATGAACGAAACACTTCACCAATTTTTCCAACCTCTTCATCGACGATTACTGATTTCATTTCCTCCATCGAAAATAAAAAATTTCTTTTCTAAATTCCATTCAGACATCAACGAACTCCAAAAATTAGAATTTTTTTCCCAAAATCATATTGGATCTGGACCATTGATTTTCAAGATCAAAGTGATCTCATCTGTTAGTTTATCAAACTCTCCAAACTTCAACGAACTTCTCCAAAATTTCAATTGAATATCAATTGTTGATTCTTAATATTTAAATGATCTAGGCCATTGATTCTCCAGTTTTCATTAAAACATGAAATATGACCTTCCCATCCGAATTTTAACTCTACAACCTATAGATTGACATCCTTGATAATCTCTTCAATGGTTTTGAGGGAAATTTCGACCTGAATTTTCTAAAAAATATGGGGATTTTATTTTGATTTCACATATTTCCCCAAATCCTTCATAGATGAAACTCTACAATAGTGAATTTACCCAATTTGCATTGGTCTCTGGCCCATACGGGTCTGGTGTTTAACTTAAGATATGGTACCACTCTGTAGTGTCCCCCACTACTAAACTCATAAAAAAATTCTGATAACATTAATTTAAAATGCAATGCATCATGCTAAAACACCCATACATCTAAAAATATTAATTTAAACATGAATAACATTTATTGAACTCATATTCGACACCATATTATTATTACTTAAACTCAGAGTAAACACACAACACTTAAAACCCATAATAAATTTCAATGCATTGCGGATTTAATAAGAATTTATCAAAATTATGAATTTCATCCAGATATACATACACACAACAACATATAAATTCACTCAAGAGTAGATTATATGCACAAAAAATAAATCCCATAATTAAAAACAATGTAACAGAGATAAACACTTATCTTTTAAACCAAATGTGAAACCCACTACAGAGCACAAATGTTCCACCCAACTGTATATTTGTTTCTCCAAATATCAACAACAAATCACCTCTTATCTAGGGATACAACTCCATAAGAAAGGGGTGTCTCTCTATTGTACACTCACATCCCAACACAACCCTCATCAAGATAATTCTCCTACAACTACCCCAATCCACCATATCTCTTCCCCTAAATATGCACAACCCAAGGAATGGGATCCCCCTTCATTGCACATAGTACCTCAGGCCTTCCCACTTCCCTTTAGGGCTCCAACATAGGTTGGCTAGGAATCTCTCTTGTTGGGGACTCCAAGGATGTCAGTTGTAACACAAAAATCTCACTGTTATAGGGTAATATCTCACATAGAATCTCACTCTACAGGCATAACAACCTACTTCTTCATGAATTTATAGCTCCAACTAGTTTCCACACATGCCCACTATGATTTCCTTCAATTTCCAACGCTTTGCTCTCCCACGCTACTCCAAAAACTAATTATAAAAACTAACTACTTTTTCCATACAAATTTCCTTCTTTTCCCATGCTTGCTTGAATATCACTCTTCCCCAAAGGGATTTACTTGAATTTCACTCTCATGCTTTCTTGTACTCATCCCATGCTCTCAATAACTATGTGAAGTGAATTTTCACACCCACCCTCTTACATGTGTTTAATGATTGGGGCTCTGATACATTCAAGAGGAAATTAGAAGGTTAAATACACAATCATAATTTTATAAATTGGGTTTAGATTAATAGACATGGGTAATTCCCCCTTGGACCCCCTCTTACACCCTCTCTTAGAACCTCTCCTATCTTGTGGAAACTTAGCTCCCATTACTCCATGTGTGTCCATCGACAATCATCGTTACATTTTATTTTATTATCATGATATACAATATTTACATATTACATATTTGGGCCCACAACCATAAATCATATGTACATTACATATCACTAATCCACGAATTAAAAAGGGGGATGTTACACTATCCATTTCTTTGACCAAACTAGTCTTGAAATCACCCTCATTGGTTGCAATTTTCAACATACTAAAATGTTTCATTTATGTAAAAATTTCCAACATCCTATTGATCATGGTCACATTTGTTGTTACAACAATTACATTAATATATTTCATCATTTTCAAGCCCCTTTGCAAACATTATCCATCATAGAAATGTTTTCTTCCTCACGTGCCTTTTTGAAATTTCCCTAAGTGTTGTCATATACTCCAACTAGCTTGGCATACACATTATGGTACCTTTTTCAATCATCACAAGTAATTCATGAACTTTGTCCAACTATGTGTTGGCATAGGGGCAGATGACCCAGGGTTCAGCTCCAAGAGCGCACCAACAAGCCCTAGCTACTGGCCCTTTCAACAACACCTATGAAGCAGATGCAGTCTCACCCGAAGAATCTATGAGGGGGTTGCAGGACAGAGATGTCTACAACTAGGGGAATATCAAGTGGATCTCACAAACAACATCATAATCAACATATATCAGTTTCCTCCTTTTATCTATTATGAACAGATATAGATCTACTCTAACACAACAATGCAAATAACAATATAACAATGACAAAGATCAAGGCATCAATCACACACATAACACCAGATATACGTGGTTCACCCTCTCTCTAGGGCTACGTCCACAGAACCATGCTTATGATTTATTAAGGTAAAGCATACAGTTCTTTTATGTGCTCCAAACTAGCAGATCCTCCTTCCCTTATCTCTTTCTCTCCCCTTCCTGTGCACCTAGCTGCAGGACTTGACCTTCACACACAACAAAAGATCTTACAATACCAGAAGGCTCTTTCTCTCAACACTTCTCTCTCTTAATACAATGATCTCTCACACAATAATGTAGCTAGATCACCAACAATATCATACCCACCCAACCCAGGTCCTCTTGACCTTTATTTATACATTAAAATACCTCACAGATAGCCTTAGTTTGAAACCTAGGTGCAAAAAACCCTAGATACCAAAACCCTAGGTGTCTAAAACGCTAGGTCAACTTGACCCGCTTTTTTGGGCTTCATCAGCATATCTTTCCTTCCTTCTCGCGCGGTTCTCCAAGGCATCCAATGGTGGGTTTCTCCGCTTTCTGAGTTGTCCTCGACCCCTCTTCCTTGCTGATCTATCAACCTCGATCTTCTCATCCAACGACTTGATTTTCCATACTTCGCTCCATCTTCTCTGCTCTTTTGCTCACTTCGACCCCGTGACAGTCACTGCGTCTCCCGTGAAGTTTTCTTTTTACCTTTTCTTCCTTGTTCTTCGCTTCCTTCTGTAACCAAGGGACAACACTATGGAATCCACTTCAATTTATGGCCTTCCTCTCTTTTACGTATGAATTCTACTTACCATACCCTTTATAATGATTATCATGTATGGATTGTCCCCTTTTATCAATATACTAGCTTCCTAGATTCGTAATCCTTCTAGAATAGATATACACATAATGTACTACTTTATGTTTCAAATGACACCCTTTATATTGAATGGATATTCATCATTTCATCCACAAAATGATTTACTCTTGCACCATGCTTCATGTTGGCACAGGGGCAGACCCAAGGTTCAACGCTTCAACAATGCACCAACAAAACCCTAACTGCCGACCCTTTTGGCAACACCTGTGAAGCAGATGATATCTCACCCGAGGTAGAGGCATGGGTGGTTGCAGGACTCAGATGTCTGCAACCTAGTTGGGACACAGATCTGTGATTACAACACCATAACAAAACACTTATCAATTATCATTCATTAGTATCTAGCTTGTATTTACTTCGCAAACAAAACCCTAATTACAGAGAAATTTAGTATTCACTCATATATACCACATCTAAACCCTTAGCATAAGGAAACATATCGGATATAACATTCATTCATATCACTAAGCATTAAGTTATCATATCATGTCCATCTAAGCATACATTACTACACTAAGAATTAACTATATGAACAATAAAACAATCACAATGCACAAAGCAACCATAACACATGATATACGTGGTTCACCCCCAGCCTAGGGATACATCCACCAACTCTTCTTCTCTTTATTATCTTCAGTCAATCGTCTACATGCACAGAGCCACAAGATCCTACTCCGCATAAGACAGGGGATCTGTACATACTCAGCCAGATCCTCCTTCCTCGAGCTAGGTTACAACACAAATCCTTTTCACAATCTCTTACAGTCACTTGCACTTAGCCTTGCAAGCTTCACACAGTATGCACAAAGCATGTACAACTATCACTTGCACTTAGCATATCATCACACAGATGTCTATATCTTCCTTTGTGTCTCTTCTTACATCGCCTAGACATCTATTTATACATCACAATATGGGCCTAAACATGGGTAAGCCCATGGGTCAACATCCTCATGCCCGTTACATAAGTACAAAACCAAAAAATCCCTAAAAAGGGGCCGAGATTCTGTGATCTCTGCTTTGACTTGTGCTCCACCTTTGACAACCTTTCGAAGTCCCAAAATATGTCAAACCTAACCAAGGATCTACAAAAATTGGTCAAGGGCCAACAGGCCCCCAACACTCACATGTGACTTGTCTAGAGTCACTCTGATATGGGTAGATTTTCCTCAAAAAACTCAAGCCTGGCTCGAGCTGCTTCGACCTGTTGTTGTGCCAAGGCCTCCTGCTCGACGAACTCTTAAAGAACTGCCTCATTCATCGGTCCTTCCAAGAGTTTCTCAATTGTAGTGACTACTTTCTCTAGTTCTTCTCCTCGTCCTACAATCTCCTCAAATAGTTGACAAGCTACATCATGGACTGGTTGCAGCCTATGAGTCACTTCCATGACTTTTCTCTGTATGGCATGGACTTGTTATTTTAATTCTTTCAATTGCAGACAAGAGCTTCAACTGTGCATGTACCATTTTTTCTTTCTGCTTTTCCTTTTGGAGTTGGGACTCGAGTGTCTTTAGTTCAGGATCCTCAATAAGTTGTTCATAAGTCTGTGCACTGCGATCACTGAGTTGTTTGCATTCCATGGCGAAGGCCTTGATTCTCTCAACTGCGCTCTGAGCAGTTGCTTCTCTTTGATCCTGCACGTACTGTCGAGTGTTTGGCATTGATTGTAGCTCTAGATATGTTATTCTCTATAATGGCTTCAACAAGCTTCTCTACTTCCTGCTCTACTGGATCTTCCTCCTTTTTCTCTAATCTCGTCACAGAGCAGAGTGCTCTGCTGACTGCTTCTTTTACTGCAACCTACTCGGTGAGCAACTATTCCTTCTCTCACTGGATTTCTTCTTTATATTCTTCACATTTTGACTGGAGGGTAGTGTTGGCCCTTGGTTATGGAAGAAAGCAAATATCAAGGAGGAAAAAGGAAAATGCGAACTTCACGGAAGACACAGTGATTGTTACTGGGTTGAAGTGAGCAAAAGAGCAGAAAATATAGAGAAAAGCAAGCCATTGGACGAGGAGATCGAGGATGACAGATCAACAATAAGGAAGGATCATGGACAACTCAGAAAGTGGAAAAATCCATCGTTATAAGATTTGGAGCACCACGTGAGAAGGAAGGAAAGACAGGTTAGTGAAGCCCTAAAAATACGGGTCAAGTTGACCTAGGGTTTTGGACACCTAGGTTTCGGCCTAAGGATGTCGGTGAGCTATTGTAATGTATAAATAAAGGTCATTATGACCTAGTTTGGGTTGGTACGGTATTGTTGGGTATAGTTGTATTGATGTTAAGAGTGATTATTGTTGTGTGAGAGAGACGCACTAAGTGTGAGAGCCTTTTGGTATTGTAATATATTCAGATAGGTGTGAAGATTGACCTGAAAGCTGGGTGCGCAGGAAGGGGAGAGAAATAGAGGAGAAGAAAGAGAATTTGATAGCTAAGAGTGCAAACAATAACTATATGCTTCATCCTAATATATTATAAAGCACAGTTTTGTGGACGTAGCCCTAGAGAGAGGGTGAACCACGTATATTTGGTGTTGTGTGTGATTAGTATTCTATCTCTGTCATTGATATACTGTGATGCATTATTGTTTTAGATCTGATAAGTAGATGTGCAGAGTAGATCCAAGCTGATAAGTGATATATGAATGATGTGATGTTCTTGTATTAGATCCACTTGACATTCCCCTTGGTTGTAGACACTTCTGTCCTGCAACCCCCCCATTGTGGCTTCGGGTGAGACTGCATCTGCTTCGCAGGTGTAGTCGAAAAGGCCATTAGTTAGGGCTTGTTGGTGCACTCTTGGAGCTGAACCCTAGGTCTTCCACTGTGCCAACAAATGGTTCCGTTACCGGGACATGAATCTTCTTGAGGGAATGTCAAGGTGGTTCCCATCAAAGACAGAGATTCAGAAGTGGATAGAGGATCAAGAAAAGGACTTTGTTGAAGCCCATAACAATAACCCTAATCTTAGTATAGAGTATTGGTTGGAGAAATATATCTTCAATATCCACAAAATTTTCTTTGGGGGAATCCATCAGGAGCTATATGAGTGGTTAGCTAGATTAGCAGATACCCAGTTTGAGATTCGATATAGACGTCCTGTGGTTTTGACGTTGAAGTTGATCAAGAAGTTCCAAAGAGTTGATAACACCGTATCATGAGCAGTAGATCACTGGTTTGATAGCACCATTGGAGGGTACATCACAGAGTTTGTTGTTGATAGAGTAGAGTCATACAACCAAGCTGAGCGATATTTCTTTAAGGGACCCAGAGGAAATTTTTTACAATTCCTCAAGTTGAGACTCAAGATGCTATTGCATGAGAAGAACATCTTGAAGATACAGTAGATTGGTTGGATCTAGAAAGGCTAATGTTCAAGAATTCAGACAGCGACAGTGACACAAAAGCTAGACATACATGCAGTGGGAGAGTGTTCAGAGAATTTCACCTTGCGAACCTATTCAAGAAGATCTACGGGGATGAAGGTTTCTATAGTGGAGAAGAGGCAGATCTAACAAACGGGGAGCATTCAGAACCTGCTAGGACAGAGGAAGGGAAACATAAAGAGCTTCGTTGGGGAGAACCTGGAACCTCAGAAACTGTGTAGACCATTGAAGTAAGTATTGTTACCCCTTCTGTTGATTCAGTATTATTAAGACACCAGAGTACCCAGAGCACTTTCAATAGTAGTCCACCACATATTTAGTCAAGGACCCTAGGAAGATCTATGGTAGATGAGATGAGGCTTCCTATCTTTAGGGGACATGAATCTAAAGATCCTGATCAACAATGGTTGCTATGTGAAGTCGTATGGAATATTAAAAATGTCACCGACGAAGCTGTCAAAAGAACCCAGTTTAGTACCACTCTAAGGGATTGTGCACTAAGTTGGTACATGAAACTTGTTCAAGGAATTGCATAGCCTAAGCCACTAAATCAGATTAAGAATGCTCTGATTGTGGAGTTCAAGAAACCCAAGTCAGAGTCACAATGTATTACAGAGCTGAAAGAGATCAAGCAGAATGTGGCCAAACCTATTTGGGAATTCGATCAGAGATTCAAAACCTTAACAGGTCGATTGACTTTTCAGATCCCAGATGAATAGAAAAAATAATGGTTCATTATTTCCCTCTTACCACACATCAAAGTTCCCCTGATTCAACAAAATATTGATTCACAGTTTGAGGCGCTGGAGATTTCCATGAAGTTAGAATCAGCCCCTATAGGAGAATCCAACTCAGGTATGAGTCAGATATTGAGTCAGCTGACTAGTTTGTCTTTGCAGGTCGAAGATATGAAGAAAGACAAGGGAAAATATAAAAGAGAATACATCTGGTGTGTCAGATGCAGATCATAAGTCCATGACAAGTAACACTATCCACTATTCAATGAATGCTTGGCTTCTGGAGCTCCAAGCCCTTTGAAGCAAGTCACCTTACCTTGGTGCAAGGTATGCAGAAACAGACATCGCCCTGGTGAGTGATACTACATGCAAAAGTATGTTCAGACACTTACAAATTTGTACTGTACATTATGTAAGTCTATAGGACATGATGTTAGGGATTGTAGGGCTTACGATCTCATGCAGGAAAGGTCGAGAGACATATATAAGATTCAAGTCGAAGTACAACAAAAAGGAAACACTATGCGGTATAACTCTCCTGGGAGAGGAAACTTTAATCCTCGCGGTGGATTCAGAGGATGAGGA
>SNQJ01S0064629.1:55754-84526 GCA_010110895.2 Picea sitchensis
AGTCCCTTCCTGGCTGAGCAGGGACTTTTAACCAAATCTCTGGCTAACACAACTGCAGGGGAAAGAGATCTACTGAAGTCAAGATGGTTAGATTCCTTCCTGTCTGAGCAGGAACCTTTTATCCAGACCCTTGTCTAACATGATTGAAATAAGAATGAATTCTACAGAGGGTCTGATATTTTAATCCCTTTCTGTCTGTGCAGGAATTTTTAATCAAATCTCTGCTAACATAGAATCACCACACAAGATTGCTGATAAAAAGAATTACAAGCTCTATTCAATAACTAAGACAAAGTCAGTAGTGTTTCAGCCACGCAAAATCCATCAAACAGTGTTTCAGCAACTAACAGTTAAACAAAATATAAATAGAAATTTAAACAATCACACTTCTAACTACGGGGTGAATCTTGTGAAGAAGGTGGGCCTTCTCTTCTCACAAGATTCCCCTGAAACGGGAAAACTTAGGGACGAATTATCAAAGCAGTCTTCTATTCATCTGTTGAAATATCACATTACAATTTAGAAAGATCCAACACGTCCCGCTTCTCTCAGGTTCTTAGTACATAAAAAGTTGGATCTTACGAATGGTGATTTCCCCTCAATTTAAAGGGAAATCCCATCGATACAATCATTACAAGGCAGATCTGGATCCTACACTAAATCGTATCTTCTTTCTAAATCAGCATAGGGTGTCCTATTCTTATGCAACCGAATGCTAATATAGGGGCGGGACGAAGCATTGCTGTTACAGCTGGTGTAACGGCTTCTTCACATAGCTGCTAATGTTGTTTTGAGTACGCAATTTACGTCCTATGTCGGCTTGACTGCTAGCTGTCAGGACTCGTGTTTCAGCATCGTGGCGGCCTCCTCCGTTCCACATAGCTGCTAATGCTGTTTTTAGTACGCAATTTCATGTCCTGTGTCGGCTTGACTGCTGGCTGTCAGGACTCGTGTTTCAGCATCGTGGCGGGCCTCCTCTGTGTCTCAGCATCTGTCTGAATTGAGTGACAGCTCCGTAAGTCAGCATCTGCATTCTGAATCGTGTAGCTGCTTCGTGTTTCGACATATGCATCCTCGGACTGTGTAGCAGCTCCGTGTTTCGGCATATGTCCTTGGGCTGTGTAGCAGCTTCCGTGTTTCAGCATCAGCTCAATAGCGGCTTTGGGAAGTTCTGTGTTTCAGCATCGGTCTGAAATAATATTATGCAAATACGGACACACTTATGCACTTCTAATCAATGGTTAGGGTTCAAGTAATGTAGTGTTATGAAAAATAAATTAAACATATAGTAATGAGAAAGGACGTTGTATACCTTTGGGGTGATCAGATGAAGTGATAATATGAGTTCAAATACAGTGATGAAGGGTATAATAATGGAAAAGTATGAGCAAAGGTACAATATGTTGTCCCAACACTAAGCTTCACGTAAATCCAATTCTAACCGGTTGACTAAGTACTTTTCCCACCATTTGTAGTCCTTCTATGCATTTTCCATTAATGTCAACAATGAATCCTGTGACTTGTATAGGTCTGTTCTTTCTCACTAGCTTCCTTCTGATCAACTGGAAGGCCAGGCACACTGCACCATTCTAGATGGAGGCTAACTTGTAACCTCGCATCCCCATTTCTATATCGCCATAGGTATCCTTAATCCTCTATGCTAGGGGTCTAGTCCCTGCATGCTCAATCCACTGATCCTATGGATCAACATTAGGTCAATGGTGATGTGTCTGTCTAGACACATATAGTTTCCATGGTAGCACGACAGAAGGAGCTTAACACATGCGTTAACCTCCTAGTGCCTTCCAAAATGCGGTATCTTCATTACATTCAAGATAGTGGACTGCGCGAGGTTCATGGTCCATGGTTGGGGGATTATCCTTGAGTTCTTCCCCTTCATCCTATTCAAGTACCTTTGAGGGGAGAGCATATTGTATTTCTTGTGATCCCCTAGGGTTAATTTGTTGAATTTTAATGTCATGATCTTTTCTAGTTGGGTTCAAATTGCACGTATCCCCTTCGGGAGGTACGCAGTAACCAGGGTGTAATTGAATTCCCTGGGGACAATGTCACGACTCACCGCGTCGTCCAGGGGCGAGATGTAGTTGGGCAGGATAGATGAGATCAGATTCACATTCACCAAGTCATCTTAATGCTTGGTTATTTTCTCGGCTACATCTTGGGATAGTCCAGGTCCGTGAGAAATCGACAGGGAGGCTTGCTCTCCTCTCGTCGATGAATCTTGAATCCCTGTGGACATTACTTTTTTGGACATTAGATCGATTAAGACTTCTTCTACAGACTTTTCAACTACGTTGAGTTTGTCTGACATACACGCTCGATATCGGATACTCGGGTTGATGAAAAATCGTTCAACAGGTAGAGAAGTCTTAGTAGACACAACAAAAAAACAATAAGTTCTCTCGTTGGCTCGAATACAATTTTGCAAAAGTATTCTCGATGCAACAGTCGAAAAAATAAGTAGACAAAGGTGTAAGGGATCTCTCCAATGGGTGAGAAGCCTTCATCAATGCAGTTCTGTCCGTTATGGCACGATCCCAGCGGCCCGATGGTGAGATTTCTTTCCATAATTATTGTTCTAACCATTTGAGGCGTCAGTCTAACGGTTATAATTCTTCTAATGGTCATATCACTTTGCCATGGCGAAGTTCCACTTGGCATTGTTTTGATATCCCGAGGAAGTTCCAGTTTTGCAAACCTACTTTCTGCGAAGTCTCCTCTGGAACCTCCTGCAACTTTTCTAGCTTTTCTCTCTTCTTACTGAGATTTCTAGCTTTCTTCCCTATGATTTGTGTCTTGGTATTCCTCTTTCCATTCTGATTCTTATCCGTACTCAACATAGTAACTTTGTGCTGATGAGATTCTGTCATAGGGTTCAAGGGTAATACTTCTTTTCTGTCTGGGATATGTACTCTACTTTCCTGTATGGATAGGTTCTTCAAGTCTTCCTGCGTTTTTTCAGCTTTGACAACCCGGTCTCTGGTCCTAAGTTTCTTCGACTTGTCCTCTTGTTATTCTATCAAGTGCATTATTCTCTTAGTCATGAAATCTTTTAATTCTTCATTTTTATTTTTTTTGTTCTGTTCTAGGGCCTCTTCTTGTTTTTTCCGGATTTGATCTCTCTCAATCCAGGGTTTTCCTAATAACATAAAAAATGGGGCGTTTTTCTCAACGAATTTAACAACCTCAAATTCTTCCTCTGTCGAAGTTCCATGAGCATGCATAGAGGTCTAGGTAAGTCTTCCACATAGGGTTATCAGTTTTTCTCTAAAGAATCCCATTCCTCCTAATGAAGGAATCATAGCAAGCCTTCCCAAAATTTCCCAAGTACTTTCTGTCATGACATTCACCTGTGTTTCCTCATCCAGAACATAGTCTATGTCGAAGTCTCCTATTCTTGCTTCTATAAATTCTTTTTCTTTGAATATCTCTGATAAGTTAATATTTTTGTGATCATTCAATGTTTCTTTTATTTGTAGTAATACAGTCTCTGATTCTTTCTGGGGTTCTACCATGGTCTTATTTTCTTGGCCTTCCTCATGGTTTTCTGGTCTCATATTCATTCTTTCAAGCTTAGAAATCATTATAGGGAAATCCAAAAATTCATGGTCCATAGCTTTACAACAAAGACAACTAGGTCTTCTATCAGGGAAATCCTTAGCAAGATGGCCCAGTCTTCTGCAACTTTAACAAAGAGTTAATCCTCGCTTTCTCTTAAATTATCCCCAACTCTTTTTGTACTGCGCACTAGGGTCACAATAATTAACCTGCAAAAAAAATTTCCTAGGATCTTGCATCCATTTGTTAGTCCAAACATTATTTTTATGTATAGGAATAACATATCTTTCATCAGATCTACTCATATCAAACCTTCTATCTTCTAACCATGCCCCAGTTTTCAGACTAGGAATTTTTTTATCAAAGATACTTAGATCCATACTTTCGAAACAAAAATTTCCACTTATCTTACTTTTCTAAGAGCACAAAGCTTTCAAATATTAAAAATTTTCATTGTTCTTACCTCTTTCAGAGCACAAAGCATTCAAATCTTACCTATTTTCTTTATATCTGCTTCCTTTCTTAGCGCAGAGCTTCGCAAGTCAAGCAACAGATCTATGCACAAAGCATTATTTATTTTCCTCAGTTCCCAGCAATCACAGTTTCAGGTCCCAACAACGGAACCATTTGTTGGCACAGGGGCAGACCCAAGTTTCAACGCTTCAACAATGCACCAACAAAACCCTAACTACCGACCCTTTCGGCAACACCTGCGAAGCAGATGAAGTCTCACCCAAGGTAGAGGTAGGGGTGGTTGCGGGACTTAGATGTATGCAACCTAGCTGGGACACATATATGTGATTACAACACCTTAACATAACACTTAGTAATTATCATTCATTAGTATCTATCATGTATTTACTTCACAGACAAAACTCTAATTACAGAGCAATGTAGTATTCACTCAGATATACCACATCTAAACACTTAGCATAAGGAAACATATCAAATATAACATTCATTCACGTCACTAAGCACTAAGCTATCATATCATGTCCATCTAAGCATACATTACTACACTAATCATTAACCATATGAACAATAAAACAATCACAATGCACAAAGAAACCATAACACAGGATATACGTGGTTCACCCCCAGCCTGGGGCTACATCCACCAACTCTTCTTCTCTTTATTATCTTCAATCAATCATCTACATATACAGATCCACAAGATCCTACTCCGAATAGGACAGGAGATCTGTGTGCACTCATCCAGATGCTCCTTCCCCGAGCTAGATTACATCACGAAGCCTTTTCACAATCTCTTACAGTCACTTGCACTTAGCCTTGCAAGCTTCACACAGTATGCACAAAGCATGTTCAACTATCACTTGCACTTAGCATATCATCACACAGATGTCTATATCGTCCTTCATGTCTCTTCTTACATTGCCTAGACATCTATTTATACATTACAAAAAGGGCCTAAACTTGGGTAAACCCATGGGCCGACATCCCCATACTCGTTACATAAGCCCAAAACCCAAAAATCCCTAAAAAGGGGCAGAGATTTCATGATCTCTGTTTCGACTTGCGCTCTGCCTTCGATAGCCTGTCAAAGTCCCAAAATAGGTCAAACCTGACCAAGGATCTCCAAAACTTGGTCAAGGGACAACACTTCCACTTAGCACTCTGATAATAGAAGTGTATTTTTTGTAGTGAATTACTCTTCACATAAATTTGTAGCTTGTTGGTTTCCCAAACCTTCAAGGTTGAACTTGGATTCATATATTAACATTATGCATTCATGGCCTTTGATCATCATGTTAATAACCTTGGATACAACACTCTCCCCTTGAGTATCTCTGCTCCTCCTTATCCCTGAATGCAAACCTTTTCATATGCTATCTTAAGAACCCTTCTTATTACCACGCTTTTCACCTCTACGTGTACCTATTTCACATGGATTATCATGAATTGTAGATGGTATTTCTTATTCAACATCCACATTTTATATGCACAACTATCATCTAGAATTCTTTTTCTAAATTAAAATTCCATTGGGAGTCTTCCATATTTCTCACTGAGTCTAGATGTATTGTGCACATTCTAAAGAAATGCCCCTGCCTATTTTCTCATCTCTATAGGTTTCCTATGAATATTCCATATATATGGTCCTGATTATGAACTTGCCATGTCCCATAAGCACCCATACTTATGAAAATGTTCATGAAACAAATTCTAGTAGATAGGAATAATTTTACAATTCTGGAAATTATACATGCTTTTTTTCTTCTCTTTAATCCCAACAATCATCTTCCTTCTTATTTCCTAGAAATTTTACTACTTAAATCCAAATTCTAGGGGCATATGTGGATTCTTCTATTCAAGATATTTCCAATGACTAATTTCTTTCTTGTTGGCCCTTGACTAAGTTTTGAAGAGTACTTGGTCATACTTGACCACTTTTGGGACTGCGACAACTTGCCAAGGAAGGAGCGCAACACGAAGCATAACATAAGGAAGAAAGACCTATTTTGGGGTCCATTTTAGGGTTTTGGGTTGATGTAACAGGAAAGGGATGTCGACCTATGGTTTTACCCACGTTTAGGCCCATTTTGTAATCTATAAATAGGCAATGTAGATAGTAAGATAAAGAGGAGATAGTAATGTAGTACATCTATGTGATGTATGAATGAAATGTTAGTGCTAGTAATTGGATCTCTGTGATTGGATGTATCTTAGAGTGATTTGTGCATGAGATCGGAGAGGTAAGTTTAAGTTTTTATAGTCTGAAGAGTAAGGAAGAAGGATCTAGCGAGCTGCGCAGATCTTCTGCACTGTGCAAAGTAAGGGTCATTAGAGCTCTGTGCTGTAACTACTTGAACGTGATAATATAAAGAAGGCTATGTGGATGTAGCCCCAGGGTGGGGGTGAACCACGATAATTGTGTGTATAGTGCTTTGTGCTTCGCTCTTATGTATTTATCTCTTTCGTGGATAAGTGCTTGATGTGATTAAGTAGATCTAGTTATGCTCTGTGTTGTTGATGAATGAATGAACATTAGATCTGATATATGAGAAAGTTCTTGATGTGATTAAGTATATCTAGTTATGATATGTGTTGATGAATGAATGAACATTAGATCTGATATTATGAGAAAGTGCTTGATGTGATTAAGTAGATCTAGTTATGCTCTGTGTTGTTGATGAATGAATGAACATTAGATCTGATATATGAGATTCTTAGTGCTTGATCTGTTGAATCTAACCTACATTTATGTGGATAAGTACTGAAACATTCTTAGTATAAGTATTCACTATGATTCTATGTGCATAGATCTGTTGCCCTAGTGCGCAGTATTCTGTTTGACGTGTGAAGCTTTGTGCCAAGAAAAGAGGTCAGATCTGAAGAAAGAGAGGTCAAATCTGAAGAAAATAAGTTAGATCTGTGAAGAAAAAGGTAAGATATGTAAGCTCTATGCCTTGATAAAGGTAAGAATAGTTAACAATCTTAGATATGGAAGCTTTGTGCTCTGCAGAAGTAAGAAAAGTGAATTTTTTTGTTTCTAAAGCATGGATCTAGGTATGTTTGATAGATTCTGTCCTAGCTTCAAAACTAGGGCATTAATAGATGAAAGAAAGTTTGATATGAATAGATCTGATAAATATAGTGATAGATATGTTATACCTATGCATCGAAAGAATGTCTGGACTAACAAGTGGATGCAGGATCCTAGAAAAAAAATTTTGCAGGCTAGCCACCATGATCCTGGTGCCCAGTACAGAAGGAGTTGGGGAACATCTAAACGAACGAGAGGATTAACCCTCTGTTATAGTTGCAGACGACCGAGACATCTTGCTAAAGAATGCCCTGGGAGAAGACCTAGTTTCCTCTGTTGTAATTCTATGGACCATGAAGTATTGGATTTCCCTAGAATGATTGCTAGGCTTGAGAAGCTGAATATGGAACAAGCAAACCCTGAGGGAGATCAAGAGACCAAGATTATAGAAAAAACCCAGAAAGAATTAGAAAAGATATTGCTAGAAATGAAATATACCTTGAATGACCACCAAAATGTTAGGCTATCAGAGATCTTCAAAGAAAATGAGCAAATTGAAGCAAGAATAGGGGACTTTGACATTGACTGTACTCTTGATGAAGAAGCGCAAGTGAACATTATGCCAGAAAGAACTTGGGAAGCTATAGGAAAGCCTGCCATGATCCCTTCCCTAGGAGGAACAAGTTTCTTCAGAGGAAAGCTAGTAAACCTATCTGAAAGGCTCGCCCGGATACCTATGACTGTCAATGGAACTTTGACAGAGGAAGACTTTGAGATCATTAATTTTTTTGAAGACAACACCCCATTTACCATGCTCATAGGAAAACCCTGGATTGATAGAGAATAGGCCAGGCAAAGCGAAGAAGAGAAAGTTTTGGAACAGAAGAAGCAAGAGTTAAAAGACTTTATGACCAGAAGGATCACGCACTTGATTGAAGAACAAAAGAGCATATCACAGATATTTAATATTAGTAACCCCGATGTCAAAGCTAAGAGAACACTTGAGGATCCACAGAAAATCGAGTTACCTATTTTTGATACAGAAGAAATATTATCAAGGAACCCTAAGAAAGATGTTCCACAACGCAAAGTAACTAAGACCACATAAGATAAACATCAGAATGGTAAAATCATTACTGAGACGAAACTCATTCTGAAGAAGGCTAGGAAGTTAAGAAAGAAAAGGGCTAATACTATAAGGTTACAAGAGGTTCTAGAGGACACTTCGCAGCAAGAAGAATTGCAGAATTGGAGCTTTGCCGAGATATCGGAACAACGACATAGAATACTTCTCCATGAAAAAACAATATAGCCATTGGAACCGATATACCCATTCAATCGTCGCTCCAAACAGATAAAAAATAAGTTATGGGTTACCACTAGACCATTAGATAGCACCAGAACAGATATAACAAAGTTAATGAAGGCCCCATGTCCATTGCAAGCAGACCGTTGTTGAGATTGCCTAATTAAACTATCGTTCCACGCACCGAGAATACTTTTTTCTAACTGAGAATCTGAGCATGAACCCTAAGATTTGCTTACCCTGAGATCATTTCCTTACTATTTACTGTCATCTCTTAATTCCTTTTGCACCCGAGCTAGCTGACCCAAGTTTGTATGTCGAACGATCTTAGCGCTGCTAAGAAAATTGTTTAAGAATTTCTAATTGATTTAATGGTTGAGAGAGTCATGTCAGACCATAGAATATCTATAGGTGTATAGGCATCATCCTTGGGTGTACTGCCAGCTTCCCCCTCCACTGCTCGAGCAGGACCATCCCGACCGCCTTTGGAAAGACGATCTAAGCTCAGAAATGACTTTACCACTGTGAAGATGATCCCAAGCATCTTGCCTAAATATATCCCACCCCTAAGCAAACTAGTGAGTCAAGACTCTGTACCCAGAGACTGTGATTATGTTGTAGTCACTATGTACCTCCCGAAAGGGGTGCAAACAGTTCATGTTGACCAGGAGATGCTCACCACGCTGAAATTCAGTGACTTTAACCTTGGAGATCGCAAGGTATACAGTATGCTATCCCTACACAAGTATTTGAGTATTACAAAAGGAAATAACCCCAAGATATTACCGCAACAATGGATCCATAACCTTGCGCAGTCAACCCTCCTCAATGTAGTGAAGATTCCACATTTCGGGAGGCATCAGAAAGTAAATGCATGTGTTTGAATGTTGTTGTCTTGCTACCACGAAGGATACCCATGGTTGGACCAATGCATCATCGTGGATCCAATTATGATCAATCAGATCACTAGGCTAATCATGTAGGGCCCTGACCCATAGGACTTTTACCTTGGAAAGACTGTAGATCTTGCTCTCGCTCAACGAATAAAAGACACATATGGCTATCTGGAGAAAGGCATGCGAGGTTACAAGGTAGCCTCCATAGAGAATGCAGCAGTACGCTTTGGTTGCCAGTTGATCGCAGGCAAGTTAGTCCGAAAAAACAGACCTACACAGGTGACCGGATTTGTAGTTGACCTCGCAGGGAAGTGCATGGAGGGACTACAAATGAATTGGGTGAAATACCTTATAAATCAACTAGAGCTTGACTGTAGACACGCGCAGGACCAAGGGTATGAGTTCCACTTTATCTAGTTGTTCATACTGATCGCCTTCATCATGTGGCAACTTCCCGAGAGAGCTGCGTTTTCGGAGATTGAACCCTTCGAACCCCTGGCCGTGAAGTTTTGTACACTGTGGTACTCCAACGACATGAACAAATAGTGGCAGTCTAATGTCATCTTCCATGCTTACTACACTCAATTGAGGAATTCCATTCAGTCTACACTGCACATTACACCCAACACTCTTCATATGTTTCAACCTTTGATGAAATTCAACGCAAATCGTCACTTCACCTACATCACAGCGTGCGCAGACGATCATAAACAACAACTCCAGTCATATTACAAGCTGACAGAAGATGACCTGGAGGAGATTACCAAGAAATGGTCGGCATGCTTCCTTGTTGCAGAAGACCCTGCAGAGATGTCTGACGTAGATAGCCCTGAAGCTATGCCGGATACACTAGGACCGCGCAAGACTAAGAAGGATGTGGAAATTCAAGATATCCACAACACATCCACGAAGACTGCTTCGCTCTCACCTGCAAAGGGAGGTGATGATGAAGAACTAGGGGGCACAGAATTTGAACAGAGAAAAAGTGAGGTTACCCCGCCTAGGGACGAGGAAGATCCCTCCAAGAAAATGAAGATTACCTCACTGAGGCCCTCATACAAAAATAAAATTAAGGCCACCCAGACCATGCTTAAGACTACACTTACCCCAGATGATTTTGACTTCTTAATTGTTGCGCTAAATGATGTTTCATTAGATCTCGCAAAAAATCAAGAAGAAAAGTAGGAGGAGCTATTCCATTGGATCACGGGCGAATTCAAAGAAGCACAGCAGGCACTTCAGTCTAGCCAAGCAGTTTCTATGGCGTCGTTAACAATGGAAATATCAAAAACACGCGATGAGCCCACACGGTTATGCCAGATCGCTGAGAAAGTCGAAGCTCACCTTTGACAAGCTCAAGAAGACATAGCGAAAGCCACCCAGGATTTAGCGCAAGCACAGAGCACACATGAAGAGCAACAGAGAAAGGCATAACAGGAGCATCTTGACTTACAAGCCAAATGGGAGGAGGAAAAATCCCAGTTACAGCAGAGCAAGCACCAGTTGCCAGCAGAGCAACTTGAAACACAAGAAAGAGTTCACAAGGCACTGCGCTCTGTGACGATCATAGAATTGAATATGGAAGATTGTCTTCCACAGTAGGTGACCCAACTGGAAGAAGTAATCCAACAACTTTAACAACGCATCACGGATCTGGAGCTTCACACCATGCCTGAGACACCCCAAGAGATAAAAGATCTACGAGAGGCCACTGCTCGAAGCGCAGTCAACCGATTAAAAACTTTGGCTTCAGAATGTAGGCAGCTAAGCACTAGAAGCGCCCAGACCTATGAAACCCTCACAGAGGATGCAGAATTGCAGACATTGGAGGCACAACTCCACGAAGCAAAGAAGCATGCAGATGTGCTACAAGTGCAGCTGAGGTCCGTGACCCCAGTCAAAAGAATAAAGAGGTTTGCAGAGCAATGTACAACCCAAGAACAAGTACACACATGGAAAAGTAAAGTAATGGACGTCTCTCAACGACTGCAACCACTCCAACATAAGGCATGCCAACTATTCATCGAACTAGAAATGCAGGGAGATGAACTCGAATAGGGTGTCATCACTGCAGAGTAGTGCCTAGAAGGATCGCTCAATGACATAGTAATCCAGGAATTTACTGAACAAGAGGCTGTCACACTGCAACAGGTCGAAGCTGCTCGAGCCATTTGAAGCGAAATTGGTCAGACCAGAGTGACTCGGGATGAGTAACATGTGAGTGTTGGGGGCCTGTTGGCCCTTGACCACTTTTGGGACTATGACAGCTTGCCAAGGAAGGAGTGCAACGCGAAGTAGAAAATAAGGAAGCAAGACCTATTTTGGGGTCCATTTTAGGGGTTTGGGTTGATGTAACAGCAAAGGGATGTTGGCCCGTGGGTTTACCCACGTTTAGGCCCATTTTGTAATCTATAAATAGGCAATGTAGATAGTAAGATAAAGAGGAGATAGTAATGTAGTACATCTATGTGATGTATGAATGAAAGCTTAGTGCTAGTAATTGGATCTGTGTGATCAGATGTATCTTAGATTTCTCTGTGCATGAGATCAGAGAGCTAAGTGCAGGTTGTTATAGTCTGAAGAGAAAGGAAGAAGGATATAGCGAGCTGCGTAGATCTTCTATCCTGTGCAAAGTAAGGGTCATTAGAGCTTTGTGTTGTAACTTCTTGACTGTGATAATATAAATAAGGCTTTGTGGACGTAGCCCCAGGGTGGGGGTGAACCACAATAACTGTGTGTATAGTCCTTTGCGCTTCGCTCTTATGTATTTATCTATTTCTTCGCTAAGTGCTTGATGTGATTAAGTAGATCTAGTTATGCTCTGTGCTATTGATGAATGAATGAACATTAGATCTGATATATGAGATGCTTAGTGCTTGATCTATTGAATCTAACCTACATTTTTGTGGATAAGTACTGAATTATTCTTAGTATAAGTATTCACTGCGATTCTTTGTGCCTTCTGCCAAGTATCTTAATGAATGTATGCTAAGGAATAACTGATGCTAAGTGTGTTGTAAGAAAGATAATCGCAGATTTGTGTCCTAGCTAAGGTTGCAGACACCTGAGTCTTGCAACCACCCCTGCCTCTACCTCAGGTGAGACTTCATCTGCTTCACAGGTGTTGCCGAAAGGGTCGGTAGTTAGGGATTTGTTGGTGCACTCTTGAGCATTGAACCCTAGGTCTACCCATGTGCCAACATTTCTCAATTTTGAGCTCTGATGATAAAGTTATAGTCATCTAAATATTGTCAATTTACCCCTTTGGTACACCTATCACCCTAGTGTAATTATGCTCAGACACCAACATTCATCACATGTAGAGGTAAATAAGTCAACAACCAAGGCAAATTTTGTATGAGTCACTGATAATACTAATGACAGTGAGTTCAAAATAACTCTTGGATTTCCTATCTAATGCTCCGGTCACCCCTTTTTTCCAGATTAGAATTTTAACCAAATTGGCTATCTCCCAATCTGAGCATTTCTAGAAAAACTTCACTAAGGAAAATTTATCTAGATTGATGAGTATATGAAATTTTGAGTCAATTTTTTTTTCCATATTTTCCATTTGGGTCCCTTTTCCTCTAAAAATTCTAAAATCCCCCAAAAGTGGCATGGAATAGTGGATTTTCCCCTATTTTGGCATTTCCACTCCAAACTCCTTGGAATCCATCCAATCCCTTTATAGAGTATTTTCATGTCTACTTTTCTGACTTACTATAAAAATTTCATCAGTAATAATCCCCCTTCCACTGAGCTTAACCCCGATCTTCAAAACCCTGTAATTTGCATTTTATTTAAAATTGGTGCATAATTGGCTAGTGGTCCTCTCTAGAATTTTTGTATCCACTAACACTATGGAAAAAACCTAGAAAAAATTATCTTCTCATGAGTTATTCTACCCATGATATGGCCAAAATACAATTTTGTCTCTAGAGTTTTGTTTTTTTTAACCACAGGGAAACTTTTACCTATGTGGCATCTTTATTGATGTGGAAACTAATGTGGCATTATGGGTCCACATGGAACGCTGAGGTGATCCCATGTCATCCTCTCGACCACCCTATCCCTACCCCATCAACCTCCAACACCTTCCTCATCTCTTTTCTCTTTTTTCCATTACCTTCATCCCTTTTCTTTTCTTTCTTTACTTTCTTTTATTAAATTATATTACATGCCCCATCATACCCAACTACCCACATGGTGCCTCATCCAACAACAGATGGGACAAGGTCCCACTTCATTTTCCATCCCTCCACTTGGTTCCCCTTCATTGGTCATGGTGATGGGCGGGTCCCATCCCACACCCTTTTTCTCGGTGTGTGCGACTCGTATGTTCCTCCGATAAAATGGTGAAGCTCAATGGACATTGGTGGCTCACATAGATATTGAAGGTTTAGCTGCAAGGAGGTTAAAAACACAACAACCTCCGATACCACCAAACCATCCTATGCTACGTGTCTCCCACACATTCATTTCGAAGGATTTTAAACTTCTCAAAACCACTTTAAAAACCTCTGATACCACTTATGGTTTCAAAGCTCACCCCCTCACCGTCATGGCATATATATCACATGTCGGGTCCAACATCACACACTATAGACCCATGATCTTACCACCATGGTTTTCAACTCTGGAATTCCATGTCACCAATGCCACATCACCTGAAACATGGTCTCCACATCATCAAGTACAAAGTTTTCCAAATTTTTCAAAAATTATGAAAATTCCCATATTTAAAAAAATGTTTATTATCATAGTTTTTCCCTTGGTCACCATGGGACTTTGTAAATCGGTTTCCCTGGGAAAAATTTGACCCTACTAAAGGCCAATTACCACTAGGATTGACCCTTCTTTGATTTTGGGCACCATTTGATTTAGAATTCACCATGAAATTTGGGGATTTCGCTTAATTTCCCAAAATTCATCCATGGATTCACTGCAACTCTCTGATTTTAGTTACACTGAAAATGTAAATTGTCATTTTAGCATCCCCAGACCATGTATCATTCTAATTTAATCTATTTTATGTTATTAATTTACCCAACACAAATTTCACATGAAATTCTAAGAAATTGGAGATTTCTACCCAATTTCACCATGGCCGCTAAAAAATTCACATTTCATCCAATTTCAAGCCTGAATTTACCCCATCAGAGTTTAAAATTGGGGATTTTAACCCCTTGAGATCAATTTCCCCAAATTTTCCCAAGAAATTTTTCCTCAATTTCATTTATGGGAAATGTTTACAATAATTTGCAAGCATACTTGAATATCACTCCTACAATTCTTTGCTTCAACGTGCTAACTTTGGCCCATGCAAAGTTAGTGTTGAACGTGTGGCTTTGATACCAATTGTAAAGAACCCAACACACTAAACCCATTTAAAATTTTTGCTTTGACACAACAAAATTAACAACAAGTCATGTACTAATTTATTCATGCAATTAATAGTGATTGTAAAAACACATGAATGCATGTTATTTACACAAACTTAGCATCATTCCAATAAGCATATACACAACATAATAAACAGGATAAAAGATAACATAAACTTATCTTTAAATAGATGAACCAACTGGATGCATATAAAGGGTGTTCCTCCTATCCATAGGTTTGTTTTTCATTTTCTCTCAACATCAAGCCACCCCCGAGATGAGGCTATGAGTCCACAAGGAGGTTTGGCCCTCTTGACTATCCACTCTCCAAATTTAGCATCCCATAACCCAAGTTCTACTCCAACAAAAATTCCAATCCACCAACTCTATTTCCCCTCAACATGCACAACCCAAGGAATGGGATCCCCCCTCTCTTCCATGCAATCCCTCGAGACTTCCTCCTTCCCTCTAGGGCTCCAGTTCACTTAGTTGTCTAGAAAATATCTTAGCTAAGGACTCCATGAATTATCAATTGTTCTAGGAATTCTCACAACATCCTTCTCAATTTTCTTGAGCCATTTCCTCAACAAGAAAGTCACTTACATAAACACAGCCCATGTTACAAGCATACAAACTTATTTTCGACATAAAACTCGTCCCAACAAGTTGTCTTTCCATGGCTAGCATGGATGGTGCTATTCCCATCACCCAAAAACTCTATTGATGCCCAAAATAGAAAGTAAAAAGTCCCCTCTTTTTCCATTCAAAATTCCCTTTTCTCCCATGCATTTTGACTCTCACTCTTCCCATTGTTGATTGTACTCAACCCCATTCTCTCAATAACTATCTGAAGTGACTTCCTCACCCAACCCCTTATATGCATTCAATGATTGAGTGTCTAATAATTCAAAGGGAGGATTATATGGTAATGACACACTGACTCAAGTAATTGACATGGGTTTTCCCCTTGAACTTCCCTTCATCCCCTTGTCTCGTGGAATCATATCTCCCCCATCATTACCGCCCCTCTCGTGTCACATTCAACGGTTATTATTTTATTAATCATTTCAATGTACAATTTACATTGTTCGGCCCCTAACGAGATAAGTCAATACAAGCTCTCCAACCTAAACATATTATCTCACCAACCCAAATCACATTTACACAATTAAATTATAAATTGAGGGGATTAAAATTGAGGATGTTACATTATGGAGGACTCATATCTACGAGAAACAAAGCTATATTTATATGTTACAAGGTCCACTACTTCAAGAGATAATCCTATGGAAATTTTTGTACACATTAGCATAATATCACAAAAGAAATAAAATAACCAGTGGAATTTTGAACTCAATATTAGTTGATCAAGCTTAACGTTGAAATTTGTTCAAAGACTCGAAAAGACAAATTATTTAGTTAAATAAAATCAGATACCTTGAGAATATTCTCAAGAAGTTCAAATGGCAAGATGTAATCTAGTAAGTGTTGCCATGGAGACATGCCTTGATCTCTCAAAGAATATGTGTTTTTTGACTTATGGATATATGGAAAACATGAAACAAGTTTGTGTTATAAGAATGGGAGTCTCATATATGTATTATACTAGAATCTCATATTACAAAATTTAAATAATTGCTTCATCAAATGTAAGAAAAAGGTGTTAATGATTATAACATGATGTTTTATAAACAAAATAGCAATAATTTTGACAAACAAATGAAGAGTAAACATGAAATTAGAATTGATGCATAATATTCTATATGATCATAGAAACTTCATGCCTCTTAGACATAAATTATTTAAAAAAAAAAATTATACTTTCTAATAATATTTCTTACCTATTCAATATTGGAATTTTGACTTATCATCATTATTCAAGGAAAACTACACCACCTGAAATGATCCACTGGTACATCGTAAGGGAGTAGACTTTCACCCCTACAAGATGCCTCTAAATCTTGGGCCAGTAACCCATTTCCTTAAATCCAAGGAAAATAAATTCTTAACTAATTAGGAATAATTTTAAGTCATACTCAACCAAAACTATAAATTTACCTATTAACAAAACAAACATTATTACAATTTTTTTTTCTAAATATAAAATGATAAAAAAAATTGTTAGAAAATAATATGATAAATACATATCAATTTAACTTGTTATTGTTGGTTGTGGAGCTTGATTATCTTCCTAATTCATATGCAGGTCAAAGAAACTGCACGATACACAATTTTTTTTTTTTTTTTTTTGTAATTCAAATATTGTAATTTCGTAGTCAATCTGGATCGTTCATTATAAGGTCCTAGATGTAATGGTAGAAGTTATGCTAGGGTTTTTTTCCCTAGAAGGAAACCCTCTTTATGAGGGAATTCTATTGTGGATGTGTATTATTGCGAATATTGTATTTTGAGAGAGGAGACTGTGAGAGAAAGAAGAGGAAGTTATAGTGGGCGTGTTGTATGTTGTATCCCTTCATTTGTTGGATAATAATAAAGGAAGGACCTGGCAATTTCTCTGGTGGACGTAAGCCACACTGGGTGAACCACATATATCTTTTTCTCTATTGTATTTTGTATCTTTTGTGTTTTATTTCCGCATTCGTTTTATTTTATTGCTCCGCGATCCTGTTTTTCTAACAACTGGTATCGTAGCGAAAGGTAACTCACAGGAAAAGAGGGTTTTTGTTTCGAGTGGGAGCAATGGCAGAAGATGGAAAGTTTAGAGTTGAGAAATTTAATGGAAAAAACTACCAGTTATGGAAGATGCAAATGGAAGATTATTTATATCAAAAGGATCTATTCCTACCATTAGGTGGAATAACAAATAATCTGACGGCCATGAAGGATGAAGAGTGGTTGGTTCTTGACAGAAAGGAACTAGGAACGATACGGCTGAGCTGGGTAGCATCAATAGATTTCAATATTTAAAAAGAAAAGACAACAAAGGAAATAATGGACACATTGGCTAAATTGTATGAATAACCCTCGGTGTCCAAGAAAGTATTTCTAATGAAGCGATTATTTAGTATGAAGATGTCAAAAGGTGGGTCTGTTGTAGATTATTTAAAGGAATTTAATACGATTACTAATCAGCTAAGTTATGTAAAAGTGGACTTTGATGATGAGTTCATGGTTCTTCTAATTTTGTGCTCATTTCCAGAAAGATGGAACGACATGGTCACGGTTGTAAGTAACTCTTTCTCTGGTTCAAACACTCTAAAATTTGATGATGTTGTTGGTGTTATCCTTAGCGAGGAATTGCAACAAAAAAACACAGGTGAGACATCAGGTAATGTGTTGACTATGGAGAACATGGGAAGACAAAAGGATAGAGGAAATGGCATAGGGAACCATGGGAATTCTAGGAAGGGAGGATACAAATCCAAACTAGGAAAGATAGAGTGTTTGAATTGTGGGAAGAAAGGACCTTTGAAGAAAGACTGCAGAGCTCCAAAGAAACAAAGAGATGAACAACAAGAGAAAAATCAAGAAGCAAATGTAACAAGTGATGTGTTACAAGATGCTTTGATTCTTTCTGTAGATAATTTTTCTGAGTCTTGGGTAGTAGATTCAAGGGCTTCTTTTCGTACCACACCACATAGGAAATATTTTCTAGATTATGTTCAAGCTGATTTTGGACAGGTTCATTTGGGTGATGATGCACCATGCAAAATTGTTGGAATGGGAAAGGTACAAATAAAGAAAAAGAATGGAAACCAATGGTTGTTGAAATACGTAAGACATGTTCTAGATCTAAGGAAAAATACAATTTCAATTGGGAAGTTGGAAAGTGAAGGTTGTACATCTATATTTACAGATAAGGCATGGAAGGTCACCAAAGGATCATTGGTGATAGCAAAAGGAGAGAAGGTGCGTACATTGTATTTATGTACTAGTAATATTGACTCTTCTATATCTTTATCTTCTACAGGAGTGGATAAAACATTGTGGCCTAATAGGATTGGACACATGAGTGAGAAGGGGATGCAGATACACAAAAGAAATTTGTTGCAAGATATTAAACAAATTGATTTGGATTTCTATGAGGACTGTGTTTATGGAAAACATAAGAGAGTTAGATTTCTCAGAGTTAGAAAAGAAAAAATAGAAAATAAGAGTGAAAGGTTAGAGCTTGTGCATGAAGATGTATGGGGACCAACTCATGTATCATCTCTTGGTGGATCTCTTTATTATGTTACTTTTATTGATAATATAACTAGAAAAAATTGGGTTTATTTCATTCGACAAAAATATGATGTTTTTGATACTTTTAAGAAATTGAAAGATTTGGTTGAGAATGAGACAGGAGAAAGGTCGAAGTGTCTCAGATCAGACAATGGAGGTGAATACTGCAACAAGGAGTTTTATGATTATTGTTCATACCATGGGATTTATAGAGAGAAGACAATTCAAAGAACACCACAAGAAAATGGTGTGTCAGAAAGGATGAACAATACCATCATGGAGTGTGAAAGGAGTATGAGATTGCATGTAGGGTTTCCCTTATAGTTTTGGGCAGATGTTGTAGATATTTTTGTTTATTTGATCAACAGAGGACCTTCAAGTTCTTTGGATGGTAGAAATACATAGGAGGCATGGGCATGTAAAAAGGTAAACTATTCATTTTTGAAGACCTTCGGTTGTGAAGCATGTGTCCATATTGATAAAGAAAATAGAACAAAGCTTGAAGCAAAATCCAAGAAGTGTACCTTTATTGGATATGGTGTTAATGATTTTGGTTATCACTTATGGGATTATGAAAATCATGAAATCATTAGGAGTAGAGATGTCATATTCAATAAGAAGTTCATGTATAAATATTAGTTGCAAGGAAGGAAACAGGAAGAAGAAAAACAAGAATACACAGTGCTTGATGAGATCACAAAAAAAAAAATTCCAAAGGTAATAGAAAATCAAAATGTACAACAACAGGAGCAACATGTACCTCAAACTCCTGCAAGTGTTGTTAGAATATCTACCAGGTTAAGTAGACCCCATGAACGATACTCTCCTTCATTATATTATTTATTGTTGACTGATTATGGTGAACTAGAATGTTATGAAGAGGTAATGTAGGTAGACACTAAAAATAAGTGGGAGAAATGAATGAAAGAGGAAATAGATTCCTTGGTAAATAACCAGACTTGGGACTTGGTTCAATTTCCTATAGGAAAAAGAACATAGCAGACTAAATGGGTTTACAGGTTGAATGAAGGATATGGAGGCAATAAGTAGTACAAGGCTAGACTTATTGTAAATGGATTTGCACAAAAGAAAGGTATAGATTTTGATGAAATATTTTCTCTTGTTGTTAAGATGACTTCAATTAAGACTATTTTAAGTCTTGTGGAAATATAAGATTTGCATCTTGAGCAGTTAGATGTAAAATATACTTTTCTCCAAGGGGATTTGGAGCAAGAGATTTATATGCAACAACCATAGGGGTATGAGGTCAAAGGAATGGAGAATTTAGTATGTAGGTTGAAGAAGAGATTGTATGGCCTAAAGCAAGCTCCAAGGAAGTGGTATTTTAAGTTTGACATGTTTATGACATAACAAGGTTATTGTAGATGTCATTTTGATCATTTTGTTTATTTTAAAATGATAGAAAATGGAAACTATATTATCTTTCTATTGTATGTAGATGACATGCTTGTTTCAGGGTCTAATATGCAGGATATAAATGTCCTCAAGAAGTAATTAGATAATTCATTTGCGATGGAGGATTTGGGTGCTGCAAAGAAAATCCTTGGTATGAGAATAAAAAGAAAAAGGAAAAATCACAAATTGACATTGTCTTAGGGTCAGTACATAGAGAAGGTGTTGGACAAGCTTAGAATGAAAAATGCAAAACCAGTTAGTACACCTTTGGCCAACGTCCATTTCAAATTAACTAAGGAAATGTGTCCCAAGACACGGGAGGAGATACAATACATGTTTAAGGTCCCTTATTCATTAACAGTTGGATGCTTGATGTATGTGATGGTTTGCACAAGACTAGGTATTGCACATGCAGTGGGAGTTGTGGGCAGGTATATGAAAAATCCAGGTAAAGAACATTGGGAGGTAGTAAAGTGGATTATTAGGTATTTGAGAGGTACTGCTCCTCATGCATTATATTTTGGAGGCTCAGACATTGTTCTACATGGATATGTTGATTCAGATATGGAAGGTGATAAAGATAGCACGAGGGGCACCACAGGGTATGTTTATACTGTAGGTGGAACAATAATAAAATGGATTTCAAAACTTCAAAAGGTTGTTTCAATTTCAACAGTGTGTTGATGAGTCCTAAATCCATTTAAATCAACAGTAGGAACCAAACCCACCACCGAGGCTCAATTAGACTCTGCAATGTTTAATAGTGGAATGGTTCTCCAGATCTTGCGATCTGGCCAATTAATCGAAGGGATTTATGTAGTGATTAACATGATGTTTTCTTGTGAAATCTCCTCCTTCAACTCGAACTTTTTCTTTTTGTATTTTCTCTTATAGGTGGGACCGATACAAGATGAAAGTTGGTATAAACCAACTGGGTAAAAAAGTGTGAAAGCTTAACTACTGGGGAAGGTTGAGCTTGGGATAACCCACGTGCTCAAACATGCAGACAATGATTCTTACACCTACAACAAGCCTAGTACTAATACATTAACCTATCGATGTTCCAATTATTGACTGAGATAAGATATTAAGAAGAAAACATACATGTAATAAACACTGGTAAGAAAAATAGCTTCCTTATATTTAATCATCAATCACATATTAACACAACGATTTAATTTTCATCATTAAAGACAAGAACTATAAAAATATTGAATTCGATAACTTATCAACGGATTTAGAGGCTCTTACTTGTTACAACATCCATTCATGAAATAAAATCAGATATAATTCTTCTTTAGATCCAATCACAAATGCTTTTGATGAAAGACTCAAACTTGTCTTTGGTCCTAAAAAGGACTTCTCAATTAAGGTAGCTCTGAAATAATTTTTTACAAATCCAAAAATTAGGGTCGTTGCCAAAACCATCAACCTTTTTCTAAGAAGTCGATCCTCTTATTTATAACATATTATTAACTAAAAATAACTATCAAAAGTGCAACCAAGTAAAACAAAAAATCACCTCATGGTGCTTTCATCTCTTAGTCTTCTAAGAGTCATCAAATGATCTCACTTGAGTGGATGACTCTTTTCATACTCTGACCATTTAACGAAGATTTCCTTGCATGTGTTGGCGTACGAGAACCTGTATTGGTCCATCAGGGCTGAAAGGATCTCCTTTATCTCAACTACCCGTGCCTGATTATTGATATTTGACTACTTTAGCACTTAAATGTTGTAGCACAGTTTGAGCCTTGATTGGGTGCTCCATGAACTGTTGTACTTGACATGGTGCCATGTTTTCCACCTTTTTTTATCTCCACAACCCACGATGAGTCTTGTTCGGCATGTAATTTTACTATGTTGTGCAAGTCGACAAAGTCATCGGGTGTGCCGAATTCTGGGAGGCCGATGTCTCTCATCGCCCGGTTGATCTTGGTCCAACTCTTTTCGTACTCAACCCATTTCTCTTGGATTTCCTGGTGAGGTTCTTGGGCCATTTTCACCCAGTAGTCGACCGACTTCTTTATGCGATCAATGTTGTTATCCCTTAGTATCTGAATGTTGTGTCCTTCAGTGTCTCCACCCTGCTAAATGACACTGATGTATTCAATCCTTTCCACTTCTTGGTGTGTTTTCTCATGCCATATTTCCATATATTTGCAAGTCGCTAGCTCCATGAGGGTGTCTTATTGGAAATCGACTATTCATGTAGTGAACATGTGCCACTCATTTGTGAATTTAATGTAGGCGTCTTGGAATTCGCTTCTCAAGAACACCGTGGCCTATGTGGAGTCCTGATAATATTTTGCCAATGCGTAGATGTTTCAACTCCTTTAGTGTAGTGTCCAACTCCTCTTCATCCCTTTTCGCTCTATCTAGGGTGGCATCTGTGATTTCCCTCCCTGCACCGATAAGCTCATATGTATTGGCATGCTCCATGCTAATCAGTTTTTCCTCTGTGGTGATGAGAATGGAGTGATCCAGAGTAAGCCTCCTCTTCTTGGTAGTTCTCTTCACAATTTATTTCCTCTTCCGATCATAGGAGATGGCTTGTATATCAACAACCTCATCCACGAGTTTGAGGATTTGTTGATCTCCCCAGGTAAGCATATTTCTCAGGTTCTTGACAATGTATATATGTTCAAGACTGGGTTCTTGAACCTCTTTTGTGTGTTCCAAAGGTCTGACCTCTGGTTGTTGCTCATCGAGAAGTAAAGTACTTGATGAAATTGAAGTAGCAGGGGCATGCTCGATACTTACTTGATAATCAGCTGTTGAGATGTTGATTTACTATTGTGGAACTTCTTCTTCTTGTTCGCCTAACCCTGGATCGTCCTTCGGTCTATCCACCTGGGTCTCTGGTACATTGAGTAGCTTAGGGTCTAAGACACTTTCGACCTCCTGGTCATTCTATGGAAGGCCTTGAATTTGAGCATCAGGAGCTGGGGAAGATGCCTTCTCAGGTTCCTTTTCCTCTATGATCTACACCGAAGTCACCAATGACACCTCCTAAATCTCCTCATCATCATTGATTGTTATTAATTCATGGAGGGGGTTTGGTGTACTTTCTCTCCCTGATGTCCTTGCTATCTCTGGCTGACCTGAAACATCTCCTGGTGATCCGGCCTGTGGCGTTGTAACTTCAGGGTTATCTAACCCGATGATTTTGTCAATTTGTATTAGCTTTGGGCCACTTGGACCTACCTGACTTTCAATTGGGTTGTCAACAAGGACCCTTGTCATTCCTACGAGGTCCAATTCATTATGTAGTTGATCAATTACTCGTTGCACCTGTCCTATTAGGAGAAATCCCCTTTCTTGTGCCTTTGGTGTCATAGACATTCCCTTGTTTTGTACCAGAGCCACTAGGGGAATCTGTGTTGCCTCTGCTACCCTGATTTCTTCCATGGCTCTGAGGGCCTCTTGAGATGACTGTTATATTGTCATCGCATGTTCATCTAGGCTCATGGCCCTGAACTTTGTCATTTTTGGGTCTACCATCCTTTGTACCACCTTGTCCCAGTCTTGGGAATTTTCTGTGAAGACCTCATCTTCGAATTTGTCATGGGTCTATGGCCAACATGAGGACACTTGTGAAGCATGTTGCAAGACCAGGCCCTTTGGATCGTGCTTGTGGAATTGTCCCGTCGAGAATACGAAATCAAGTTGGATCATCCCTTCTTGTTTGGATTGAGCGATATCCTTTACCAAGTAGAACCCTACATGGAAACCATAGGGTATGAATGCTCGTTTATTTTCCTTGACCAGGGTGGCATTGTAACCTTGCAATATGGTTTGATAGCATATGTCTCCTATGACAAACCAGTCCGATATATGATTTGGTAGGAGATGTGGTGCTCTGGTGGCCCCGAACACCCTCATGTGCTCATTCAAATACCAATGGCCTACCTTTGATATCATCTTTTTGGCTGTTGTCGATAGACTTAGGCATTCCTTCTTAAAAATAATAAAATAAATTCGAGTGATGAATTCATCATAGATGAGAGAGTAGGATTCCTTATACCTATTTTCCCATATCACATTGAAGTAGATGTGGACCAAGAGTTATGCAACATGACAGCTTAGATTCATGCCGAAGACGACGTTTCTGGCGCACATGACATTGAGAAAGTATGGAGCCATGTAAAACATTGGTGCTTCCCCTTCCTTCAGTGCCTGCGCCTGCTGCACACAGGTGCTTAGTTTCTTGGAGATTATTGCTCCCTAGTTGAAGCTGCAGTCGACGATCACAACTGTGTTTGCCAAAGGAATCCATGCCTCTGAAACCCTGGAGCAATATTTCTCTCCATATAATCGGTAGATGAGAGCCATCAGATAGATGTATGTCTCCCTTAAATTGGTTGTCTCGTACCAGCTGGTGCTCTGGTTGGTGAACTTCTTGTCCTCCCTCCACCATGAGGCCATCACCCGACTGGTGTCATGGTGTTCGTAGAACTTCATCACGAATTTTGTGTTTAGACGCTCCACAGGGTATTTGAGTTTGTAATACTTCTGAACTTCTACCAGGAAGAAAACTCTGACACACCCACCATTGTCATCATTGATTAGAAACTTATGTGTGTCTGTGTGGTCAACGAGCCATTTAAGAACCTCTATGCAGGAAAAAAAAGGGTTTTGCTTGCTACCATTTGTAGACACGTGTCGACACAGGGGCAGACCCAGGGTTCAGCTCTAACAATGCACCAACAATCCCTAACTACTGTCCATTTCGGTAACACCTGTGAAGTATATGCAGTCTCACCCGAAGTAGCTATAGGGGTTTGCAGGACACATGTGTCTACAACCAGAGGAAATGCAAAGTGGATTCACAGCAACAACACACAACCACCTAGTTATTCTTTACCTTCCTTAAACCTATTGTGCAAGTTATATTTCATATCTAATACAATATCACAATAGTAGCATAACAAATGAAAAATACACAACATCAATCACACATAACACAAGATATACGTGGTTCACCATCTCCCTAGGGCTACACCCATAGAACTGTGCTTTATAATATATTAAGATGAAAGCATAAAGTTCTTGTCTATTCTCTTAGCTAGCAAATCTTCTCTCTTTCTCTCTTCTCTCCTTCCCTCCTTCCCTGCTCACCCAGCTACAGGGTTGATCTTCACACCCAGATGAAGATCTTACAATACCATAAGGCTCTCGCACTCAACACTTCTCTCTCACACAACAACAATCACTCAATAGTAACTATGAATTCTCAACCAACAACCAACCTTTTCTTACTCCTCTCGATATTTATTTATACATTACAATAGTTATCAGACACCCTTAGGTCGATACCTAAGTGTCAAAACCCTAGATACCAAAACCCTAGGTGTCTAAAACCCTAGGTCAACTTGACCCATGTTTTCAAGGCTTCGTCGGCCTGTCTTTCCTTCCTTCTTGCGCAGTGCTCCAAAGCATCCAACGGTGGATTTTTCTTCTTGTTGAATTGTACACGATCTGTCTTCCTTGCTGATCTGTCATCCTCGATCTCCTCGTCCAATGACTTTATTTCTCTTACTTTGCACCATCTTTTCTTCTCTTCTACTCACTTCGACCCATTATCAGTCACTATGTCTTACACGCAGTTTGCATTTTGCCCTTTCTTCCTTATTCTTCACTTGCTTCCATAACCAAGGGCCAACATGCCCCCAACACTCACTTGTGACTTGTCCCGAGGCACTTCATATCTGATCCTTCTGATTCACTTCATCTTCAGGCTACGTGGAGTAGCCTGTGCTTTCTGCTCCATCCTTCCCTTCTATGTGAAAACTGTCTTTTATGTGTTTGGTACCCAGTTTCAAATGCACCTGCTACCTAGACCCTTTTCCTTATACTTTTAGTGAGAGTTGTGATGCAGTTGGTTGTCATAGTACAGTTTCAACCGGCTCCAGTTCACCAATCCTTCCTTCCATTCTCCAGTCAAAGTCTTCAACTATGTATCTCCTCCTTCTTTAACATAGGAAACCTCATATGGCCCAAGCCAATGCATCCTGAACTTCCCTGGATGCTTCATGAACTTACTGTTGTATACCAATACCAGATCTCCTTGCTTGATGGATTTCTTCTTGATGTGACTGTCATGGTAGGACTTTTCTCTTTCTTTTTGAACCTGTTGGTGAAATCCTGCAATAAATATGTCTTCTTCCAACTCGATCATCTATGCAAGCCTCTTTTTCACAATGCCAATGTCATCCATATCTGTAAAGACTACAATTCGCAGACTAGGAATCAAATATTCCATGGGTACAACTGCTTCTAGACCATAGACCAACTTAAAGGGGGTATGCTTGGTCAATTTCTTGCAAGTGGTTCTCTAGGCCCATAATACTATTGGTACTCTCAAATCCCACTCGTCCCTGTTCACACTGCATATCTTCATCAACATTGTCTCTAAGATCTTATTGAATGCTTCAACTATCACATTTGCTTGTGGATGATAGGGTGTGCTCTTCTGATGGTGAACTTCAAATTCCTGAGTCAAGGCTTCAACAGTCTTATTGATTAAATGTGTACCTTGATTGCTCATCAGAATCTTTGGGCATCCAAACCTGGTTATGATATCCTCAAATATGAAGTGTACAGTTGTAGTTTCACTACATTTCTTGACTACTCTTCCTTCTGCCCATCTGGTCAAATAGTATGTCACAATGATTATGTATCTAGCTCCTGTGTGCTTCCCTAGTGGGTTGATAGGTCCCACAAAGTCAATGGCCCATTTCTCCAATGCTTGTAGGGTCATCTACGGTGCTAAAGGAATTTCATCTCTTCTGGATGATTTCTCAACTCTTTGACATACATCACAAGATTTGTAATAGTCCTTAACATCTCTGTGTAGAGTAGGCCACCAAAGGCCAACCCTAAGAATATTCTGCGTTGTTGTTTTTCCTATGTAGTGTCCTACTGCGATGCCTTCATGTGCTTCTATGAGGATCAATGGTCTCTCTGCTTCCATAAAACACCTCCTCAATATCTCATTAGGTCCCATATTATATAGTTGTCCAACTATAAATGATAAATATGTAGCGCGCACTACCAACTATTTCTTATGGGTGATTGCATATTCATTAGGTGCCATTCTTGTTGACATGAACTGAATTATCTCCATGAAGTGATCATCAACCTTCTTGATGGCCAACAACTATGCATCCGACAGTGTATCCTCCAAACTAGTAGGCTCTTCTCCATGTTCCAACCTCGACAAGTGGTCAGGACCTTTGTTCGTTCTTCTTGGCTTAACCATGATCTCAAAATCATATTCCTGAAATAACAGAAACCATATGCATATTCTTCCCCCCAACACTGGCTTGTTGACTAGGTATTTTAGCGCGGAGTTATCATTAAACATTTTAAAGTGTCCTCCCAACAAGTAGTGGTGGAACTTTTGCAGTGCATACACCATGTTTAACCCTTCTCTCTCAGTGGTGGTGTAATTAATCTCAATTATTGATAGCTTCCTGCTAGAAAAGGCTAATGGGTGGTCAATGTCTCTAGTTCCTGGTGTTAATATTATGGTAGTTGTGGGAGGTATTTACCTCTACATGTGAACCTGACGAGAATAAAAGACTCCGGGAAGCAAGAGAAACCATAATGAATTAGCTAATAACCCTAGAAGCCTTGTCGGCTCAAGAATATAATTTATATTAGGCTATTAGCCTCCAAGAGAAGAAGTCGGCCATAATTTATAATAATATACTGAACAGACACCTACCCAGAAGGAGAAGTCGGCCCCAGTAAACTGGTAGGATTACTATAAATACAGGGCGCCAGTTTCTCATTTGACACATCTCAGGACTACAGTTTTCCTAGTTGGTGCGCACTGTAGTTGCAGCTGGTGCGTAGGTTTGGAGGAGGGTTGTAGGTGCAGCTGCAGCAGCAACAAGTTTCAGTATTTGGCTTGGATATCTCTTGGCTAGGGTTTGGACTATATGATCATCTTTTTGTGATGCTCTATCCTTGGGGAGAGATGCGCTTCTATTTGTTTGGCTATCTAGCCTAGGGTTTGCTTCCAGAGGAATTCTCAGGTCAAGGTTAAGGTGCTCGGAGGGAGGCTTCGACCTGTGGTTGGGAGACGAGGGTATCTTCATGATAAAACGAGCACACCATATTCTATATTCTAATAGGTTATGGGCCCACACCCCTTCAGTCAGCCTAAAACGTTGGAAGGAAACATAGCCGCTAGATATTGAGCTCGTTGAGAAACTGTCGCTAGGGTTACTAGTAGGAGCAGCTTCCAAAAGCACTGCAGCTAGGGTTACCAGCAGAAGCAGTTGCAGAAACCCTAAACCTCTTGTTGAGACACCTTAAGTGACGAGATTGACCTAATCTCCGGATAGATCTGTGCGCCATAGCCCAGCACATCTCCTGGTACACTCAGAAGGCCAAGACGTGAAGTTTGGATTTCTGGTCAAATCTAGGGTTTGACCAAGTCAAGCAAGCCATGACAAACTCTATGAAGTCTGAGAACAAGCTAGAAGGAGCCT
>SNQJ01S0064629.1:84536-105509 GCA_010110895.2 Picea sitchensis
TGACAACCTTTTTTCAAAAGCTTCTCCATGGGTGTTGTGATCTGTGCATAGATTTTAATGAACTTCATGTAATATCTGGTGTGTCCCAGCGTAGTGCGCAGTTGTTTGACTAAAGTAGGAGGGGGTAGATAAACTATAATGACAATCTTATATGGGTCTACTAGTAGTCCCTGCTTACACACAATATGACCTAACAACACTCCAAAGGGTGAAAATAATATGCACTTATTCAGGTTCAAGGAAATATAACA
Organism: Picea sitchensis; assembly: GCA_010110895.2. Lineage (NCBI taxonomy): Eukaryota > Viridiplantae > Streptophyta > Pinopsida > Pinales > Pinaceae > Picea > Picea sitchensis. The sequence continues at coordinate 84,788 of SNQJ01S0064629.1, forward strand.
TTGTCTGCACTTATCCAACATTAGTCTTATACATTCAATATGCTTTTGTAATAAGCTAAAAACAGTCCAATAATCAAAATATGCTTCCAGGAATTTTATGTAAAAACTCCTTGAACGCTTCGACCACTACCCTGGAAACGATGGATGGGGAATTATTCAATCCAAACGACATCATTGTATACTGGTAGGATCCCCATTTTGTTGCAAATGTGGTCTTATGGTGATCTTCCTTGGTAATCTGGATTTCATGGTATCCTAAACATCCATCTGTAAAAGAATATACTGCATGTCCTCCTACATTGTCTAACACTTTGTTAGTGAATGGTGTACGTAATGGGTCATGCAAACAGGCATCATTTAACTTCCTGAGATATACATAGATCTTTATTTCTCCTATCTTCTTGTCTTGTACTACCATAGGGATAATCCACTCCGACTCTTCAATAGGTTCTATGATTCCTGCTTCTAACATTATGTCAAGCTCAATCTTCACTTTCTCCTTATATTTAGGGTTCAATCTGTAGGGTCTTTGTTTAATTGGCCTTACATTTGGTTTCAAAGGGATCCTCATCTCTCCCATGGGACCTTTAATTCCCTTTATATCAGTGAACTTGGTTGGAAACAAGTCCTGATATTCATGCAGTAATTTTGTGATCTTGTCAATAGTGGCAGCATCCCAGTAATCTCCAACATTTGCAAGTTTTGGTGTCTTCTTTGTTCCAATGTTGACTTTTTTTATCTTGATCGGTTGTTCAATGAAAGTTAGTTCAACTCCTGGTCCTTATATGTCTCTCTATCCTTCTGTTTCAGCGATGTTCACCTTCCTAGGATCATCGTCCTCGTCAACATTGATATTGTAACAACCTTGCAGTTTCTGAAGGGGCGCAGTCCATTCATCCTCTTCTTGTTCCAAAGGGAGGCTAGGCACCTCCTCAAATACTTTATGTCTTACAATCTGTAACGCTTGATCCACTGTAGGATATTGGCTTTCAAACAAAAAGGTAGTTACAAAGTTATGGGTCATACCTTCCCAATCTACAGTGATGAGGCATAGTTCTGCTTGTAGGTATCAATTGATAGGGGTTGTGTTCAGTGTGTTGGTGAATTTGTGTACCCATTTTTCTTGAGGAATGTTGCTCCAGACTTCCTCGCAACTTCGCACATTGTCCTTCGGACAACTTCGACTTGTGTATCTAACTTTGTAGCCTTCTACTTGCTCTGAAAATCACACTGACATCAAATTGCGACATTGTACCCAGTCTGTAATGTTGTTTTTGTGTGTGTCCCACCATCTTGCTGGAGTTTATTTCAGGGCCTCATCCATTGGAAACAATCTTTGTTGCATTGGTACAATTTCTTCAAATTCCAACAAGAATGCTTCTAAATGATTTAGACCATCAAAAGTGGGCAAGTTACTTATTGTTGTGTCAATTCAACAAACTTCTCTAGTTAATCTAGCACATCTCCTTGTAGATACTTCATACATTTTATTCTACCAGTTCTCTAGTGCTTCTTCTGAATCTAATGAACATGTGTTGTCACTTCGCCAGCTTAGGTTCCCATCTTCCATAGGATTAATATAATCCTATTGTCTGGTTGTTAATTTGTATATGTTTTCTAGTTCATATGCGCGGTCTTCTTCTCTGATGGGTTATGTGTATTTCTGACCTTCATCAGGATCCAAAGGTGTAATGACCCGGAGGCCATATCCTTCAAACATCATTCTTCTTTTCTTTAAATCAACCACAGCCGAATTATTGAAATCCCAATCAATTCCTAACAGTGCAGGATAAGGACAATTATCATCAACTATCTCAATCACCTTGAAATATGCAAACGCCCTTACTCTGTCGATGTCCATAGGGACATGTTCCTGTCTTCCAAAGGGACTAACAACTTGTTGATTAGCCATCGTAAGCCTGATAGGGGAATATATCAACTTAGTTTTTCCCATTAGTGCCCATGTCTTCATTGTCATGACATTGACTTCTAACCCTAAGTCAAGGACTACATAATCTATATCATACTCTCCAATCTGAGCATTCAGGTGTAGTCTCCAAGCTACAACAAGTCTACATTCAGTTTCTTGTATACATTTATAGAGTTGATTAAAGATGAAAAAGCCATACAAGAACTACAAAAATTTTTCAAATAGTACGAGATAGGAAGGGTAGATTCAGGTGTAGATAGGAAGGGTAGCTTCCTTCAAAGGGATCAGAGCTCCAAAGGCCAAGTATTCATGAAAAAGGGGACAATGGTACTTTTCATGGCCTTCTGATTTGCATCTAATGCACCAGATATCTTCTCTTTTATCTTTTCCCTTGTCTTTCTTCATACCTTTGACCTGCAAAGCTAAACTAGTTAGCTGACTCAAGATTTGACTCATACTTAAGCTGGATTCTCCCATAGGGGTTCATTCTAACTTCATGGCAATATCCAATGCCTCTGCCTGCGAAGAAATCTTTTGTTGCATCATAGGAACTCTGATGTGTGGTAAGAGGGAAGCAATGAACCATTCCTTGTTCTTCTCATCTGGGATCTAAAAACTCAAATGGCCTGTCAAGGTCTTAAATATCTGATCAAACTCCCACACAAGTTCAATTATTCTCTTCTTGATTTCTTTTAGTTATGTAATGCACCATGACTCTGACTTAGGTTTCTTGAATTCATCAATTATCATAGTCTTAATGTCATTCAGTGGTTTTGTTGTAACTCCTTGGACAAATTTCATGTACCAGCTCAGTGCACGATCTCTCAGGGTAGTACTGAACTGAGCTCGTTTAACAACTTTGTCGGTGATATTTTTAATACTCCATACATATTCACATAGAAACCACTGTTGATCAAGATCTTCATATCCATCTCCTCTTAAGGTGGGAAACCTCACTCATCTTCCATAGATCTTCCTAGGTTTCCTGACTGAATACGTGGTGGACTACTAGTGACAGTGCTCTGAGCGCTCTGGTGACTCTAATTACTCTGATTGCTTAATGTTGCTGAAACAACAGGAGGAATAATAGTACTTACTTCAAAAATTGGCGCAGTTCCTGAAGTTTCTGGCTCTTCTTGGCGAGGTTCCTTTGTCCTAGAAATATCTGAATGCTCTTCATCTGTCAGATATGCCTCTCCTCCACTGTAGAAACCCTCGTCCCTGTAGTTATGCTTAAACAAGCTCACAAGAGTAACTTCTCTGAATGCTCTCCCACTGCGTGTATGTCTAGCCTCTATGTTGTTTTCAGGTTCTGAGTTCTTGAACATTAGCCTCTTCCAATCCAACCAACTACTGTATCTTCAAGATGATCTTCTCATGCAATAGCATCTTTATCCTCAACTTCAAAAAGTGTAAAATTTTTCCTCTGGGTCCCTTAAAGAAATATCTCTCAGCTTGGCTATGTGACTCTACTATGTCAACAACAAACTCGATGATATACCATCCAATGGTACTATCAAACCAGTGATCTACTACTCTTGACACGAGGTTATCAACTCTCTTGACCTTCTTGGTCAATTTCGGCGTCCAAACCACAAGTGGTCTAGATCTGATATCAAATTGGGTGTCTTCTAACCTAGCTAGCCACTCTTATAACTCCTGATGAATTCCTCCAAAGAAAATCTCGTGTATATCAGTAAATATATATCTTCCCAACCAATCCTCTGTACTAATATTAGGGTTCTTGTTATGGGCTTCAACAAAGTCCTTTTATTGATCTTCTATCCACTTCTGAATCTCTGTCTTCAATGGAAACCACTTTTACATTCCCTCAAGAAGATTCATGTCCTAGAAACGGAACCATTTGTTGGCACAGGGGCAGACCCAGGGTTCAACTCTAACATCACACCAACAAGCCCTAACTACTGGCCCTTTCGGCAACACCTGTGAAGCAAATGCAATCTCACCCGAAGTATCTATAGGGTGTTGCAGGACACATGTGTCTACAACCATAGGAAATGAAAAGTGGATTCACAACAACAACACACAACCACCTAGTTATTCTTTACCTTCCCTAAACCTACTGTGCAAGTTATATTTTAGATCTAACACAATATCACAATAGCATCATATCAAATGACAAAGAACACAACATCAACCAACAACCAACCTTTTCTTACTCCTCTCGATCTTTATTTATACATTACAATAGCTCTCAGACAACCTTAGGTCGAGACCTAAGTGTCAAAAACCTAGGTGTCTAAAACCCTAGGTCAACTTGACCCACGTTTTCAGGGCTTCACCAACCCGTCTTTCCTTCCTTCTCATGCGGTGCTCCAAAGAATCCAACGGTGGATTTTTCTGCTTGTTGAGTTGTCCACGATCTGTCTTCCTTGCTGATCAGTCATCCTCGATCTCCTCATCCAATGGCTTGCTTTCTCTTACTTCACACCGTCTTTTATTCTCTTCTGCTCACTTCAACCCATTATTAGTCACTGTGTCTTTCGCGCAGTTCACATTTTTCCCTTTCTTCCTTATTCTTCGCTTGCTTCCCTAAAAAAAGGGCCAACAACATGACCGTCGAATGTTCAGGAACACCTGGTCATCGAGCACCCTTACATCTGGATCACTGTGTGGGACATATTCTGGGTACTCTTCTTGGCTAATCTTGTTAAATAGATCCCCCCAATGTGGGAGCGCCACCTTGGACCCTATGCTTGCCTCTGTATCACCAAAGGTCAAAGGCTGGATGAAAACCTTTCTCATTGTTGTCTTAATGACAGGTTCTGGCCTCGAGGCGTATTCCAATTTTTTTGTGATCCCTGGAGAAGAGCCTTCACCTACCTCTAGTTATTTCATCTTAGGTTCCCTCGACGATCGTCTAGTGGTTGGATTTATTGGTGACATTGTTCCTGCAATTTAAAATAAACATCCAAAGGTTGTGTAAAAACAAAAACCAGATAAAAACTCATAAATTATAGCCATGTAAAATTTATAGACTCGGATACATACCTTTGAAGCTTGTTAAAACCTGGCTATTTTGATAATCACAGAGTTGATACATCCTTCAAGTCACTCGTCTTGCTCCTTCATATGCTTCATAATTCTCTTATGTGCAGAATGATTTTGTTTACAACGAATCAAGAGAATTTAAAGAGGGAAGATCTTAGAGTGTCGCATCAGCCATTCAATTCAGGTTATGAGTGAAATTTTAACAAATCTACCACTGAATCTTCATAACTTAAATTCATCGTGGGTTGACAGTGGAGACGTGGGTGGTGATGTGGTTTATCGATGATTTTAAACGATTGTTTTGATTGGCGAACGAGTTAGAAAATAATGCAGGATTAGGTATTAATTATCTCCTTAAATGCTCAAAATTCGATCGTATCTAATGCTAAAATGTCCCGTTGTGTTGCTTTCTCAGTGAGTGGATCATGGATCATGGGTGTTCTATGAATGTTTTCGTTGATAACCTCCAACAAAAAGTTCCGATGTTGATCAATTTTATCTTACATTGTTGATGCGACAGTGCTTACTTGTAGGTGTGACTCAGACTTAGAGGGCCAAGGATAACTCAGGATAGCTCTAGACTGTATGACCCTCTTACCTGGTAAAGGCATGTGGTGTTGAAGAACAATGACTCAATTCTCTTATATTAATCAGAGTCGGGACTCCCCCCAAGTTATTCATTCTAAAACAAAACTTAGCTTGCCGATGCCGAAAACGTGTATGGGATTAGTGATCGGAGAAAAACCTATCAAAGTGCTTTCGGATCAACTCCCTTGAAAAGGTCCTGATGCCGAAAACGCATAGGTGATCAGTGATCGAGGATAACTTTTATCGTGGTTAAAATGTTGGCGTTGATCCTTCTAGGTTTTCCCCGGTACCGATGAAGCACATTGGGGCATGAGTCGTTGGCAATATCTTTTCACTCTTCGTTAACATTTGTCCCCCTCATCTTTTATCGATGTTGAAGGGGAATCAACTATCAAGGATATCCCTATGCAATACTTGACGCAAACAAAAAATTCCTTTTGCCAATGCCGATGGAGATCGACGCTTGGCGACTGAGGTTTTCTGAGTGGTTCTTTTCCTTCTTTGAATTCCTTCCGATGTCGACCCTGATCGCATTTGGTGAAGTGTTTGGTTGTCGATTCTTTATTCAGGTGTTTAAGGTCTTTTTAGTCACGAGGTTTAAAAAGTTCAAGAAAACCTGAATAGGTGATGAGAATCATGGGAATAAGAAGAGACAAAACATTTTTTTCTAAAATGAAATTGAATCAGAAAGTGCAGAAGATCAAGTGGTACGCAAAAAGGTAAAAATTTGACAAAGGATTTTTTAGGGTGTGTTGAGTGCTCAACAAATGGAGACTTACTAGGCGAAAGCATAATCTTTGTTCCTACCTCGGCTTATCTAATGCAAAATATAGTTAATAACTTAACTAGTTTTTATCAGAGCCTCTTTTATCCTTGCATTTGAAATTCCCTGGTTGATGCATCTGTTCCTTCCTGTGGGGTTTTTCAATCTTTATTCCACCTTTGTTTCATGTAACCCTAACTAACGCCTCCTTTGACAAGGGTCGAGTAAGGCATTCAATGGCCCGAGGCCCTTTGGTTATCCTTATTCACTTGCTACAGTGTTGCTCCGCTACTAGCATGCATCCATAGCCCCAACGAAGTCTCCCCGATGTCACAGAACTTGATTTTCTTCCAGTGAGTTTCCATATCCCCGAAAAAGTTATCTGCATACCCTCTCCTATTATGCACTCATTTGATATAGTGGATTTTATTTTGGCAGAATGACCTGAGCGAGTGGGAGAGGAGGACGTTTGTTATTTGCAAAATGAGATGGTTAAGGTTAATTTTTACTAGCTCTGCCTTTGATCTACATGTAGTCCTTTCCACCTTACCACCTTTCCCTTCAGGTTTTACCAGACCACCAGGCAGACACTTCATCATTTTTCCAAGGTTGTCCATTTGCAGGTTACATAGAGAACCCTTTAAAACAACCGCAGGTCTCCCATAACTTCTTGTGTTGTATGTGAGAGATGAATCAGGAACAGAGTTCATCATGTCACATGAATTTACGTCAACCACTGTCTTGCTAAAAACAATCTTCAAAAGTGCATAAGTACTGTAGAAATAAACAAAAAAAAAAGCATTTTGCAATCGATCTACCTTACAGCAAAACATTGTGAAAACACACACACACATTTTTTTTAATGAAAATATTATTTTAGGGCTTGGGCATTCACCGAGAGGGCGTCAGGTCCCCCCCTCAGATTTTGAAAATGATAGGTGCCTAACCCAATCTTCTCTGCCACTTGGAAAGTTCTGAGTCATAGATTCTGAAACTTAGAATGTTTTCCTTTTGGCTCATTTGATATGTCCGATTTTAGGACTAAGTCTTCCACTTCAAAAAATTTCTCTTTAGCCTTATGCTTATCAAACCACCTTTTAAATATCTATTTATGAGCTATGAACTTAGATTTTTCTTTATCCCTTTCTTCGTCCAACATTAGGAGGGTATCAATTATTTGTTGTATAACTGATGAGGGTTTTCCTCTAAAATTCTGAGCAAGCTGAAGAGATGGAAGATATAGCCCGTTCGTGAGAATGGCTTCTTGACCATATACCAGAAAGTATGGGGAATTTCCTATGGATTCCTTGGGTGTTACTCTATCAACTCATAAGGCATTATGAATTGAATTGTGCCAATTCATCTGGTTGTCTGCAATTGTCTTCTTTAATATCCTCACTAGGTTCTTATTGGTTGATTCTGCCACTCTGTTCCCATGTGGATAATAGTTTTCAAAGTATCTGATTATGATTCCTTTGTCTAGAGAAAAATCTGTTAATAAGGCAAAAGAAAATTAAGCTACATTATCAAAAACAAGGATGGGAGGTACACCGAACCTTGTGATCAGTTGTTGTTCGATGAATTGGGTCACCACCTTTTCATTTACATGAGTTAGAGGGATTGCCTCTGCCAATTTTGTGAAATAGTATGTGGCAATTAGTATGTATCTATGTTTTTTTGAAGAACTCAGTGTAATTTATCCTATGATATCTAACCCCCATTGCTCAAATGGCCTGGAAATGACCATAGGTTGGAGCGGGACAACTTCTATATTTTACGTCCCCGCACTTATTTGACGAGTTTTATAGTTCCTAGCATACGTGCGAGTGTCCTTGAACATAGTAGGCCAATAATAGCCAACTCTCAGTATTTTATGAGCAGTGGTGTTTCCTGTGAAATTTCCACCTGCAAGACCATCATGGATCTCTTTCAGAACTTTGCCTACATATTCGCATTCGAGACATATTAAAATTACCCCATCATAATTAACATGGAAGAGCATCGAATTTATGAGGTGATATTGTGTTGATTTTAACCTGAGGACTTTCCTTTCCCTATGATTTAGGTTTTCTGGGCAAGTTCCATGATGTAGGAGATAAGTCAGTTTATCATACCAAGACTCCTGCCCTGGGGAGATGTATGAAGCTTCACCACACCAAAATTCTAGTTCATTCTCCCATCTGGGGTCTTCATTTACTTGTTCCTGGGCTTCAACTGCCAGTTTGCATAATCCTTGTCCCTTAACCAATTTCATGGGTTTTATATCTAGATCAAATTCTTGGACTATTTCCATCCAGTTTCCTCTTCTTTCCCCCATATCCTGTTGAGTAAATACGGATCGGCCTACAGGGTGAGGAATAAAACTTTGGTATAGTTCTTCAAGATGTAAGATATGAAATGTTTCACTACCTTGTATACTGCATAAGCCTTCTTGTCTATAGCAGGGTAATTTAGTTCGGCCCCTTGGAGATTAGTGCTCATGAGATTAGTTTGGCCCCTTGGAGATTTTCCTATAACAGAATTCATACTACCATGGTCAATATGATTTCGACTACGAATTATCAGTCTTTGGAATCATCTGATCCCTAGATTGTACCTAGTCCTCTAGATTTCGATACACTAGGTGACACCATGCCACTTAGTCTAGCTGAGGCTTCATACATTGCTATTCAATAATCCTCTCCCTCCTCAGATGACCAACATCTCTTGGAACCTGACACCTACTCGATGCCATCTTGGTTGAATTCCTTGGCGTCTGACTTTGACTACATTTCGCAAATATTCCCTTCCGATGAGTCTATTATGGAAATGCTTAGCATAGATGACGTACCTTGGGATGATAACCATCATCGATCCTCTTTTCTTTCTCCTCTTGAAGAAATACAGGAAGATATACACTCTATCTTCCCCCAACAAATGTTTTTGACTTTCCACAATCACATATACTTACAAAATATACTCTTTCTGAGGGGAATTTAGGAAACATTACCTCTACAGTCATTATTGACATTTCGATCAAGGAATTTGTCGTGGAAAATATTAATCTCGGTGCTAATTGTTCACCCGAGAAAGTGGTTTCTTATACCGCTTTATTTGAAGAATTTCGCAACGTCTTTACTTGGAGCTATGAATAAATGTCAGGGATTGATCCTTCGATTGTTGTGCCTGAGATTAAAACTTACCCAGGTGTAAAACCTGTTCGACAGAAACTTCACCCGGTCCACCCTAAGAAGACCCCGACTATTAAGGCAAAAGTTGAGAAATTATTGAAATCTGGCTTCATCTATCATGTCCCTTTGACGAAATGGGTTTTGAATATTGTTTTGGTCACTAAGAAGCAAGGGACCATTCATGTCTGCATTGATTATAGGGACCTCAATAAGGCTTGTCCTAAAGACAACTACCCTACTCCCTTCATCGACCAAATCATTGATAATTGCGCATGTAGTGTGATTTTCTCTTTCATGGATGGTTTCTCAGGGTACAACCAGATTGACATTTTACCTATTGATCAGCACAAGATAGCCTTCATATTCCCATGGGAAACTTTCACCTATCAGAAACTACCTTTTTGCCTCAAAAACGTTGGTGCTACATTCTAGCGGGCCATGCCATATACTTTCCATGATATCAAACATATTGCAGAACCTTACCTCGACGATTTACCTGCCCATTCCTCCAGTTGATCAGACCATTTTGGTCATCTAAGGGATATTTTTCTTTGATGTCAGTTCTAACGCATTCATTTGAACCCACATAAGTGTATCTTTGCTACCAAATCAGGTCAACTCCTCGGATTCATTGTTTCCAAGGACAGGATTCGGGTGGATCCCTTAAAAATTAAGGCTATCCTTGCTTTACCTCCACCTAATAATTTGACACAACTCCAAAGTTTGCAGGGGAAAGCAAACTTTCTTTGTTGTTTCATTTGTAACTACGTTGAGATTACCAAAGTATTTATGCGATTGTTGTAGAAAGGCACCCCTTTCATCTGGGATGACACGGCTCAATGATCTTTTGCTGCTCTTAAGCATGCATTGAACAACACACCTCTATTGCATCCTCCAAATTATACGAAGGACTATATCCTTTACTTAGCATCGTCTACTTCCACTATTGCTATGTTGTTAGTTCAAGAGGACCCTAACGGTGAGGAACACGTGATATATTATTTGAGCAAAAGTCTATCTAGTCCAGAGCTCCGATATTCACATGTTGAAAAGTTGGCTCTGGTAGTTTTCATCGTTGTCCAGAGATTTTGTCATTACATTTTTCTATGCACCAGCACAGTTATCGCAGAATCTAACCCCATGTATCACATTCTAACACTTCAATTTCTTGGGGGAAAATATTCCAAATGGATCGTCATCCTTTAGGAATTCGATCTCGAGTTTGATAATTCCAAAGATAAAAGATCCTTGGTGTTTGTGGAGCTTATCTACGACCTTCCCCATGCTGATGAATACACTGAGCCCTGAGATTCTCTCCTTGATGAAACTTTGTTCCTCATTAGCACGTCCCATCCTTGGTACGGAGATATCCTTCTTTATCTCCAGACCCAACGTTTTCAGCTCGATATCTCTCATGAAGAACATCGTCGTATTCGCCATCATTCGTGTCACTACCTTATCATCGGTGACACGTTGTATCGCCATGGTATTGATACTATCCTACGGAGATGTTTGACTCATGAACAGGCTGAACATGTTCTTAATTACTTTCACCTTGGAGCATCTGGAAGTCACCTTTCTGGGATGGCTACCACTCAGAAAATTTTACGTGCTGGCTACTTTTGTCCCTCTATTTTCAAAGATTGTATTGAGGCGGTCAAAAAGTGCCCACCCTACCAGGTTTTTCACAAAAAGGCACGCACCCACCCCGCTCCACTTCGTCCCATTATTTCCATCAGCCCCTTTGCCAAATGGGGCATTGATTTCATGCAGTGTAAACCTACCTCAGCCGTGGGGGCACGGTTACATCATCGTCGTCGTCGATTACTACACAAAATGGGTTGAGTCTATGCCTACCTTTATGAATGATGGTCATATTGTAGCTCTTTTCTTCTTCAACCATATCATCACTCGCTTTGGTGTTCCACAAGCCATTGTCACTGATCATGGTTCACACTTTCAAAACCAGATGATGAGTGATTTGCATGCCAAGTTGGGTTTTCTCCATGAGAACGCATCCCCGTACTATCCTCAAGAAAATGGACAAGTTGAAGCCATCAACAAGGTCCTGAAAACCATGATTCAACATATGGTAGGGGAAAATAAGACATCTTGGCATCTACAACTTTTCTCTGCACTCTAGGCTTACCGTACTTCAGTGAAAACTGCTACTGTATTCACTCATTTCTAGTTAGTATATGGCATATAAGTTGTTTTACCAATTGAGTGTGAAATTCCCTCGTTGAAACTCAAATTAGAACTCCTTCCTCACACTTCTACCAAAGAAGAACGCTTCTTACACCTGACCAAGTTGGATGAAACACGTCGTGATGTCGCTCTCGTTAACGAGACATATAAAAAGAGAATCAAGAATCAATATGATAAATCTGTCCATCCTTGTACTTTTGCAGAAGGAGACCTAGTCCTCGTTTATGACCAGGCTCATGATAAGTTAGCGACAGAAAAATTAGAATCTTTGTGGCATGGTCCTTACATCGTGAAACATTTTTTACATAGAGGTGCCTACGAGCTAGTTGACTACGATGGAATCTCCCTGGGTGAGCCCCGAAACAGGATTTACATTAAGAAGTACTATGCATAGGACATCTATCATGTGTGCTTTGTACACTATTGTGTTTTTAGTTTGTTGTGTCTTTTTCTTGCATGAATGAGTTTTTCTTTAGCCACTCATATTGTGTCTTGTGTTTGTGTGTGCAGATGAAATATTCCTTTCCTATCTTTGTTGGGTTTGCGGATGGTGCTAGTTGACGCACACAGAACATTGCTTCTGCAGATTGGGTCATTTACCACTCTGACGAGTTGGTGAGTTCAAGAGGTATTTTCTTAGGATTGGCAACTAACAGCATGGAATAATATCATGATGTCATCGGACTATTAACCGAAGCTTCCTCCCTAGGTATATCTCGTATGATCATTAACCTAGACTCTCAACTTGTGGTCTGTCAACTTAGACAAATCTATGCTATTTGCAATCCTATCCTATTACATCTCCATCTACGAGTTCGTCGTCTCGAAAGAATGTTTGATTTTATCGAATACAGACACATACCAAGAGGACTTAATACAACTTCAGATTCATTAGCCAATTACATCATGGATCGTTATCTCGCACATAGATGAGGTTTCATAAAGGAAATAAATCATACATCACATGTAAATTAAACGCATCACAAAAAGACATCATTATCTGAAAATAGTATTTGGCATCATAAAAACTCATATATGTATATATATATATGGCATGACAAAAAAAAAATTATTACATCAAAAAGTACATATAATGGAAAAATGTCGGGTCCTCGTGCCCATAACATAGTCATACAAACTATGAAAAAATATCAGAGAAGTCCTAGTCTTCCCGCATCACATTGTGCTCTGAGTAGCACACTACCGCACGAGCTACTCATCTCAGTAAGGAGTTAATACCCTCAGGGACTCCCACTATATGTCTCTGCAAGTGCATGGGTATGTCCTACCTCCTAAGAGGAGGGACACCCATCGTGAGACCATGGAGGTTTGTATCAACCTCTCGGAGACCCCCTGTTGCTACCTCATAATCTACTTCTATATGAGCATCCCTACGGTGCCCCTGTGCCAGTATCTCTGTCATACGTGTTTCTCCCTTATCTGCACAATAAAACTATATGTCTGTTTAAAAAATCTTCTATGTACCCAAAAAAATAATATATTTTTAAAATCAAAAAACACTTGACAATATTATTTTTGGTTTCGTAACTAATGCATCCCAGTCCACCCCATCTGGAAGGACCAGGTCCATGCTCCCCCGGAAATCCACTCCGGTGTATGGGAAGTCTTATATCACGATCAATTGGCACCTCAGCCAAGCGAAAAAGTCACAAGTGAACCTGGACTCTGATTATGTTCCTAGCCTCAGAGATAGACTAGTCTAGCATTCCATACGTGGTTCTCCCACCGATCATACTGCTAATGAAATATGAGGTTGCATCTGAGGAATGCATTATAGGAAGAGAGAAACCAGAAATGAACCATATCTGAACTTCTTTTGTTGCCCTTCTTTGAATCTCGAAATTTATTCCTTCACATTATGAAGGAACCTTGCACTCCAGTTAAATAGTGTTGGCTCCAGACACTGTAAACCATAATCCACCTATGATATTGAAACTAAGTGAGAGATGGTACTTCCCGATATACTCGTAATGGAAAATAGAATGGATCGAAGGGGTAGATCCATGATGTCTTTGATCACGATCCTACCTCCCACCAGTCTAGATCCTAGAACATAATGATTTTCCAAGTACTCTTCTACAGGCACAAGAAGTGCCCTCTGTCTGGATAAAATAACGGGGGCCCCTCTCTTTGAGAGGTTGGTCAATAAGTACACATATTCCAACTCAATGGTAAGAAGCCGCGTTCCAATTTGGAACCCCTGCTCCGCGGCGTTCCACAAATCGATCATATACTCGAGAAGAAGAACCTCTTTCTTCATATTTTGCATCTTAAAGAACTTGAGGAGACCACAATTCCTCAATGCGGCCCTTGATCGGGGAATTTTCAACGTGTCCACATCATTGAGCTCATGCTCTCTTTATTTCCACTTGATCATGACTTTTTCCGAATTTACCTACAAAGAACAACAATCAAAAGTCATTAGTCGTGCTTTTTTGACAATTTTTGGGCAATTAAAAAACTTAAAAAGTTATTTTTCTCTACTTTGGATGCCAATGCCCACTTTACACTCCCATTAGAGCACCAATTCTCCCTCAAGAGGCTCACCAGGGCATTGTCAATTTTTCATAATGCTCCCCTTAGCCTTTTGGAGGAATGTTGGCGTTTTTGGGTTTTTTTCTTGTGTGTTTTGGGAAGCACCCCTATCACTCCTACATAAGAGCGTTGGCACCCTCTTACCAAGCTTGTAGGGGCATTGATAAAATATGGCATCACTTCCCCTAAAATCCTAGAGGAGCGTCGAGCCATTTTGGGCACTTGAGACCTCCCAGGGCATCTCTTTTAAGACTCAATTATTTCCTAAAAACAAAATGTGAACCGTGCAAATTGAAGAAAAGGGAAAGAGAACTAACCTAATCCAGACGATGACAGAAATAGTTTACCATAGCTCCGGCACCGATGAAAGAAAGAATCACCCTCCAAATCTCAATTTCTCCACTGCTAAAATCTTTGCACAAATGAAATGGTAAAAGACATTTTTTCCCATATTACTATTTATAAAATTTCATTTTTCCCAAAGCATAGTTATTTTGGGTTTTTGAGAAATATTTTGGAGGCATTATTAATACCCTGGCAGACAGTTTTTTCATTATTGGTAGGTTTTGGAATAGTTTCATTCGTTTATTATCTTGTCACATTAACGAGCATGGTCTTTTGTTCATTCTCACGCTCGAAAAAATACGAGAACGCACTGAGTAACCTTTTATCTCTTTTTTGGACTCACATGGATAAACGAAAAAGGAACCCCCTAGAGTCGTCTTTAAGCTCTTTTTAGACTCTCTAAACATGAAAATATTGTCGAGTGATAATGCTTCCTTTCACACTTGTTAAAAGGTTTGAAAAGGCATCTGTTGAGTGGGAATTTATCTCTTTTTTGGCCTCGCGAGACTAATGTTACGAAAAAGGACAACCCTGGAGTCGTCTTTAAGTTCTTTTCAGACTCTCTAAACATGAAAAATCACTGAGTTTACCTTCTTTGGACTCATTAAAAAGTATACATTGAAGGGCCCATGTGGGACCGAACCCTTACTTGTTCTGGTTCGTTAAAAAAAATAAGAGGGACTTACCGAAGGTGAGTTATATCAAGTATGTGTTACCCTCCTCGAGCTCGTTAAATTAAAAAGAGGTACTCATCTATCTGGATGGGGGGGAAATTGAAGGAAGCAAGCCAAGCAGTTTTTGGGAACATTACAAGTCACTCTTATGGTCACCCTTGAACATGACACTTTGTCTTTCCATACATTTTAATCCACTAAAACTCTGCACTGAACCAATCCTCTAAGTTTTCTTACTCCTTTGGGTCACCCGACGAAAGTCACAGTATCCACTACATCATCATGTTTTGGTCCATGTCATGTTTATGCTATTGTGCCTCAGTGTTCAAGGGTAGTATATGCCTCGAGAGTCAACCATCACAAATTTCTTGTTTCAATACATGTGTCAGTCCATGTTCATTTGATCCACAAATTTACATATATGTGTTTGTTTCGTGTCATTGATGGGGGATACATCAAGGCCCTCTTGCAACAAGTATGGTCCTGTCGACTTTAGCGCATTATCTGGGAATTAGACTTAGAAATCAGTTAGTACCTTGGGACCTACATGCCTTAATGGAAGGCCTCCTCACTTCTGACAGTGGGTTTACGTCATTGACCCCTGATCGGATGATTCCATGAATGTTTGACTTCAGCTCATTTATTCACATTCGTTGGAATGTACTAGGGTACCTTGGGAATCATTGACATTAATGGTGATTTCCTTCGCACTTGTTAACGGTTTACCTCATTGACCGATAATCAAGTGGTCTCTTCCATGTTTGACATCAAGACATCTATTCACATGGTTAGATTCATACCGCATCGGGATCAGTAGGAAGACCCTAGGTTGAGTGATCACTCTGGTATGTACTTTGCCCAGGTTGCGACGTAGCTTCTTTTGAACATTGACACATATACTATCACATAGATCCACTTTGTATTGGTCCATGGCTATGTATTTCGTCTCATAGATCCACTGGATCTTAGGGAGGATCCACAACTGATGGAGAAAGATCCTCAACCTATCCCAAGAATCTCTAAGGTGGTTGGGTCTCTCAAAGCCTATATAAGGAGGCCTTCTGATGGTGAAAGGTACAAGTCAGTTTAGAGGCATCAAACTTATGATCTCATAAGGGAGAATTATTGGTGAATGCATATTCATTCTGTTGATGGATTATTTGAGCAAGGGGCTGGACAAGGAGATTTGGAAGAGGCTGTTGCAACTTCATCAAAGGTCTGTAACTATTGCTATCTAGTCCTCATTAATATATGTGCTTGGCCTATTTCTTTCAAGGTTGTGTATGTCTACATAAACTTGTCTTTGATAGATAGATCTAGTTTTGGATTAATCATGGTAGAATAATAAGTTTTTTTGTCTTTTCTATTATTGGATTGCAGGACTTGTTGAAGAGCTTGGGGATCAAGGCTCAATTCAGTTAGTGAACAAATTTGATTGACTTAGCCAGGTTTAAAAAGATGTCAGTGAACAAATTTATCACCTTTCTGTATTGATTTTAGAGATTTAGGGTTCAAGAGGAAATCCACTTGTCCGCAGGGGGATTTTCTTGTAACAGAAATTTCCTGACAATGGGTAGGGGAGCGTTGGCCTTCAAAAATAACTTTTGAGTGGTTCTTTCCATGGAAAAATCTTTGTACTCTTCATCAGATTATTTCTCCTTCTTAAACTAGTCTTTGAGGGTGTCTCAAGTTTCCTTGTGATGTTGTTAGAGACATGACATAAGCGAGATGGCAGTATGATCTTTGTGACACTTGTGACACTTGTGGATAAAATGTAACACTTGCGACACTATTGAAGTGAGTAATTTTTATGTGTAACACTATTACCATCTAGTTTCCTCTTCTTTCCCCCATCTCCTATTGAGTAAATAGGGATCAGTCCGTAGGGTGAGAAACAAAGACTTTGGTATGGTTCTTCAGGATGTAAGATATGAAGTGTTTCACTACCTTGTATACTGCATAAGCCTTCTTGTCTATAGCGGGGTAATTTAGTTTGGCCCCTTGGATATTAGTGCTCATGAATGATATTGGGCCCTCGTTGTTGTCATCGTCCTTTTGAGTCAATACTACAGCTAACGATTGGTCGGAGGCGAAAGTATACAGGAAGAAATATTTGCTAAAATAGGGACTTCGCAACACCGGGGCTTCAGATATCACAGTCTTGATATTTTTGAAAGCCCTTTTCCTTTCATTGTCCCACTTAAATTCAACATCTTTGCAAATCATTTTTGTAAGGGTTTGATAGTTTCAGCGAAATCGGGGGTGAATTTCCTCACAAAATTGATTTTCCCAAAGAAGGATTGCATGGTATTTTTGTTGTTGGGTAGTGGGAGATGAGATATATCCCTAATCCTTTCTGGCTCTATGTGAATCCCTTCTTGATATATAATATGACCTAGTAGTTTACCTTCCTCAACACCAAAGATAGTTTTCTTAGGGTTTAAGGATGTACCGTATTTCCTACACCTTTCGAAAATTTGGGTCAAGTGTTAGATGTGATCTTCTTTATTCTTTGAATACACAGTCACGTCATACAAATAGAATACTACACTCTTGTTGATTATTCCCCAAAACGATACATCCATGGCTCTTTGGAAGGTCACCCCTGAATTGATTAACCCAAAGGGCATATGTTTATAAGCGAAGGTTCCCCACTTGGTTCGGAAGGTAGTCTTCCAACGATCTTCCTCAGAAAATAGAAATAGGTTGTAACCTGAAAAACCATCCAGCAGGGATAAAATATCAGAGCTAGACATGATCTGCAAGATTTTCTCCATTGGTGGGACTAGGTAGTTGTCCTTTTCTGAAGCTCTGTTGAGGTTTCTTAAATCTACGCATAGGCGGATCTCCCCAGAATTTTTTCCCACGGGAACCTAATTTTCTACCCATGCAGAGTGTCTAACTTGGAAGATAATATTTGAATCTAGAAGTTTCTTTAAATCCTGACACATGAGAGGCTCCAGGGATGGGTGGTACTTTTGGAGCTTCTGTTGGAAGGGTTTCACTTCAGGATTTAACGGGATAGTGTGTTGAATGATATGAGTATCATAAGTTTTCAGATCTCGGTAGGACCATGAAAAAACATCTTGATATTGTCTTAAAAGTTTGATATAGGTCTTCCTTTCCTCTCTAGATACTACTTTGTCGAGATTTATATTCTTGGGGTTTTCTGGGGTTCGTAAATTTATAGTTTCTTGCATGGGACATGAACTCCCTATCTTTGCTTTTTTTGACCCTTTAAATCTTTCCCTTAAGTCAAAAGGTTTTCTAAATTGGCTACTCCCTTCGGTATCGTGTGAGGCCTTGGTTTTCTAGTCAGTCGATCTATATGAGGATTGGTTTCTGCTAATTTCTCCTAGAATACTTCATAGTCAATAGCCAAGTCTTTAAAATTATCCTGATTGGTCAAAACGTTTATGATCCGTTCATCTCCTTCAAAGACCTTCCAATTATAAATATTATTGGCCACTGGAAGTTTATAGAGTAGCTCCATAGTGAATTGGGAGGATTCATAGTCTTCTAAAGGTGATATCCTTGAGGCAATGGTGGCCATAGAATCACCACGAGTGTTCTTTATTCTAAGGATCACTATAATTTTGAAGGCTTCAAAATGTTCTATTAGTCTGTGCACATCCTATTAGTAATTCCTCAGGTGGGGAGAGTTGAAATGTATAGTGTTCCTTACTTCTCTAACGATGATTTCAGAATATCCTAAAACCTTCAACTATTTAACGTTTAATTCTATGGCTTTCTTTAGCCCTTGTACTAGAGATTCATACTCTGTGGTGTTGTTTGTGCATTCAAATTCTAGTCTACAGGACAAGAAATTTATCTTACCTTTTGGGTCAATGAGGATGCACCCTGCCCCTAACCCTTCTTGAGATTTAGATCCATCAAAGTATAAGGTCCATATTTGTGAGTGAAAACCGTCAACTTCCATTTTTTTACCACTTTCCTCCTTTCCTCCTATATGTTTTGTGGTTTCTAATGCCTATTCCCGACAAAAGAGGGTTTCCTCCACCATCGTTGGAAAATTTTCCTGAAAACTTACTTCAGATTTTTGAGTAAGAGGGACATCAAATGAGAGGGAAGAGAATTTCCCGAAATTAGAATCACAGGAATAATTTCCTAGCACGGTAAAGTGTGTCGATGAGGGATCTTTAAGGGTTTCCAGGCCGATGACTGTGTGTTTTAGATATCTTTCCCTATCGGTTCTTATGATATTTGTGTGTCCCTTTAATGGCATCCAAAGGTGAGCCTAGTCTATACTAAAGTATCTGTTTAAATTCTCAGACCAATCTCGACTCAATAGTAATCCATAGGCTTCTGGGATATCTACTACAGTGATGTCAATTACTTGAAAAATTTTAGGGTGTGTCAATATTATGATCAATACATATTTCATTTCTCCCATAACTTTTACCTATGTTCTCTCTAGTTGTATCACATGTTTATCACTTTTAAGAGGGATTGTGTTTAATTTCTTGCATATAGACAAATTCATAGCATTAGAGTATGCTCCCGAGTCAACCAAAAAGTTATGGAGGTTTCTTTAGAAGACTTCAAATATCAAAAGGAATGATGGGACAAAAGGTTTTCCCTTCTTATCTTCAGACAAGGCGTTCACAGTTGGTTTATTTCTTAGATCTGTGGGAGTTAGATTTACTCCTTGGTCAATGCTTATTGTAAGATTCTCCACTGATTTCAATGCTTGTAACAAAAAGTGTTTTTGCTAAGGGATTCTACACATGTCCATGACCGATATATTTGCCTTCAAAGTTTTCAAATATTTTGCTATGTTGTAGTCTAGCTTGGGTGATTCTCGTGTATGGATGTTTATAAGGTTTCTTCAGGGGAAAAAAGGTGATTTTGGCTGATCAAGAGATGGTTTTCTTCTTGAGGTTTGGGTCGTAGTAAGGTCATTTGAGACAGGTTGACCCCTACTTCATGTTTGCACAACCAAGACTTATGCAGGTGGTTCTTCAACCTCAAATAGGTCATCGAAAGGCATTGGTAGGTCAGGGTCCCATATCAACATGGTTGTTTCTTCTGGTGGATCAAATTCTTCCTGATAAAAAATATTCATAGATGAGCCGCTTGAATGTTCGGTTGTTGGGTATGTGTTATATTATTTGCATGTGTGTGTGTGTGTGGGTGCGTCAGATACAAAAATTGTGTTTGATGATCCCTTCACCTAGAGCTCTGCCATATGCGTTGGGCACTTTCCTAGGGGGGTCCCAGGGGGGTGCAGGTATGCCCCCCCTTGGTTACGTGCCCCAATTTTTTTTTTTCGGCGGTTTTTTCTATTTTTAGCGGATTTTGCTATTTTTAGTGGATTTGTAAATTAATCTCGGATTAAGGGATTAGGGTTTTGGTATCTACGGAATACCTAAAAACATTGTATATATTGTATGGCGAATGGTGAAATTCGATATAATGAAAATAAGAAAGGTTTTCCCGGTTGAGGGTTTCCGGT